>JAPYXV010003050.1:0-12610 GCA_028533065.1 Trachops cirrhosus
AAAGAACTTATGACACATGGACTGAAGTAAAGCGGGGTGATGTGGGTGGGAGAGGGTATTCAGGGTGGAGGGGAATGAAGGGGGATAATAGGACAACTGTAATAGCATAACCAATAAAATATATTTAAAAAATAAATAAAAAAAAAGAAAAAAGAAAAAAAAAAAAAAAAAAGCTAAAGTGAATTTAGCTGTTTTGTCTGAGGAATTGAAGAGGCCAGGGCAGGATAGTTACCTTCAAATATTTTAAGGTCTGTCATGGGAAAAGAAACCAAACTTATTTCCTTCAACCTCAGAGAGCAAAATGAGATCTAGTCTGTAGATGATACAAAGCTTTTACTTCCATATAAGTGTTTTCCATCAAAAACAGAAGTTTCCTTATATTATGGTAAGTTTTTCATCCATGGAAGAAGAAGGGGAAGGGCCTAGATAAAGAACATGTAAAAAAGACCCGTGGACATGGACAATAGTGTGGGAACTGACTGTGGGAGCAGGGGCAAGGAGGGGCAGGGGAGAGCAATGGGGGAAAATTGGGACAGCTATAATAGAACAAAAGTTTTTAAAAAAGAAATTTAGAAAAAAAGAAGTGATTAAGCAGAAACTGAACTTTTCAAGTGTATGGACAAGTATGTTCAAGCATTATATACAAAACTAAGTGTTTAAGTTCCTCCAGCCTCCATAACTCCAAGTTCTTAGAGCTCTACAGTAAATATAAAATCACTTGGGTTCTAGTCCGGGCTCTGCAACTTACTAGCTGTGTGATGTTGTTAAGATATTAAACCTACCTGTGTCACAAGTTCCTTATCTGTGATACCACAGAATTGGGTTACCAAGTTGCTTCCAAATAAAAAGGTTATAAAATAAATAATATTTCCCTGATTTCTGTTTCTTATATTTTATTGTTGCTGTACAAAAATGTCTTTGATTTCTGAATATTGATTTTGTATCCTGCTGTTCTGCCAAATTCACTTATTAGGTCTAGTTTTTTGGTAGAGCCTATAGGGTTTTCAATGTACATGTCATTTCTATCATGTATCTGCATACAATGACAGTTTTACTTCCTCCTTTCCAATCTAGATGCCTTTTATTTCTTTTTCTTGTCTGATTGCTGTGGCTAGGACTTCCAATACTATGTCGAATAGGAGTGGGGAAAGCAGCCATCCTTGTCTTGTTCCTGATCGTAGTGGGAAAGCTTTTAGTTTTTGCCCATTGAGTATGATGTTGGCTGTAGGTTTCTCATTTATGGCCTTTATTATATTGAGGAATGCTCCCTCTATTCCCACTTTGCTAAGGGTTTTTATCATAAATGGGCATTGTACCTTATCAAATGCTTTCCCCCATCTATTGATATGATCATGTGATTTCTGTCTTTCCCTTTGTTTGTGTGATATATTATGTTTTCTGATTTGCAAATATTGTACCATCCTTCCATCCCTGGGATGAATCCCACTTGATCATGGTATATGATCTTTTTAATTCATTGCTGGATGCAGTTTACCAATACTTTGTTGAGGACTTTAGCGTCTATGTTTATCAGTGATATTGGCCTGTAGTTTTCTTTCTTTGTTGTGTGTTTATCTGGTTTTGGGATTAGGATGATGCTGGCCTCATTAAAAGAGTTTGGGAGTTTTCCTTCTTCTTGTTTTTTTTCGAATAGTCTGAGAAGGATGGGGGTTAGCTCTTCCTTAAAAGAAAACCCTAGTACATTATTAATGGGAATGCAGACTGGTGCAGACACTGTGGAAAACAGTATGGAATTTCCTCAAAAAACAAAGATGGAACTGCCTTTTGACCAAGCAATCCCACTGTTGAGAACCCTGAAGAACCTTGAAACACCAATTCAAAAGAACCTATGCAACCCAATGTTCATAGCAGCATTATTTACAATAGACAAGTGTTGGAAGCAACCTAAGTGCCCACCAGTAAATGAGTGGATCAAAAAAGTACGGTACATTTACATAATGGAATAATACACAGCACAAGGAAAGAAGGAGCTCCTACCCTTCATGACAGCATGGATGGAACTGGAGAGCATTATGCTAAGTGAAATAAGCCAGGAGGCGAAAAGACAAATATCATATGATCTCACCTATTAGTGGAATCTAATCAACAAAACAAACATGCAAGCAAAATATAACCAGAGACATTGAAATAAAGAACAAACTGCCAGTAACCAGAGGGGAGGGGGATAACAGGAGAAAGAAGGGGAAGGGTCATCAAGGAACATGTATAAAGGATCCATGGACAAAGCCAAGGTGGCGGGAGGATTGAGGGTGGGAGGTAGGGGTGGGTGGGGCAGGGGGAGGGGATGGGAGAAAATGGAGACAACTGTACTTGAAAAACAATAAAAAATAATAAAGAAAAAGGAAAAGAAATAAATAATATTTTATAGTTATAAAGGATTTATTCTTAATAAACATATTCCCATTTCCTGAGAAGACTTTGTGTGAATTTTAATCAAGCAATTTTTGAAATCCAGATATCCATGTTAACATCCATGGAAGGAAATAAAATCTACCATGGCATATTTTAATTTACCATCAGAAAAAGATAATTGTGAAATTCCTGAACAAATTTGGGCATGTCTTTATGAGTAAAATCTTCTGAAACTAGTTGAAACATCCCACCCAAACCACGTAGTCCCAGCCTGTTATCTCATTGAATATATAACAAACTTGAATAAAAGGAGGTTAAACACCTAAATGAAAGCAAAAAAAAAAATGAGGTTAACTCCTTCCTCAACACTTAGCCAGGAATCATTAGGACTAGCATTTAGGAGTTAAGAGTCTAAATTCCACATATTTTTGGAAAAAATATTTAATTCCCACCCTATGTTAAAGCACCTGGCCAGAGGGAGGTCTTTAAGTTTATATTGCAATATCTTTTAATCACGATGACAAATTAAAATCTAATGAGATTCATTATTCGACCCATAGAAAATCTATTTGTTTGCACTATACTGAGAAATCAGGGAAGAGCAGAGAGATAAGTGTGAGTCCAGGGCAAGAAAAAGCACTATCTCAAGTCCTGTTGATCATTGAACAGCTGAATCAATCCATTTTCTTCCAAAATCAGCACAGCAATTTTTTGTCTCCTATAACTATTTAAAATCATAGTTGCTATCAAAACTAACCAATGAAAGGACATGGTGTTTCTCCAACTGTTTTATTTTACAAAGAGTGTTTAGTGTGCTGCCAACTTTTCCCTTTGAGGGAAATTTGTTCTCCTTTTGCTTACTCTGAATATTAAAACGTGAGCTCCAATGCTATAGCATTTTTCCTAAACCTGTGTTGTTTTGACAGAAGACTGGGCATTTTCTTTGGGGAGGGAATACATTCTCTAAGGAAAATGAAAACAAATTTTCTCTTCAAGAAGAAATAGGCAGTACTTGGAACATGTCGCCAATTTATGAGAATGCATCTCTGAAAACACCTTGTTAACATTCTGTTAAAGTCATAGGCAAATCCCAAGAGTTTAAGTGGTGTCTGAATCTTCAAATAGGGTTCATCTCCTGTGACAACACTTTCATCAGGGTGAAAAGACTGAAAATCTATTTTTCAAGCAAGTGTTGTTTTCTCCTTAGTGAGTGGACTTTTCTGTAACATCTCAAGTTTAGTGGCTCCTTCTTTGAAAGTGTCAACCATGGAAAAGGGTTATTAGAAAAGAGGACCAACATAATTCACAAACTTACTCAAATCACTCTGGTACTGGAAATGCCTCGATGCCCCAGATAATGAATCTTTCATATACATAAAAATGGCTCCAATACAAAGTTTCTTTGGCTAATAGACATTGCACTTTTCAGAAATATTTTTGCTTTCATCAGTTATGTAAGAATGACAAAGATCTAAATTTTGAACTAATTTAGAGCTATAGACATAGATGGGGTAAAAATTCTTCATTTTATTGCCAAACTTAATCCAAAATGCAAGGCCTATGTAAGAAATCTCATGCTTTAACTCAATCACAGACAAATCTGACCTTCACTTGCAAAACCTATCATTGACGTTTTACAATTCTCCCTCATACTGTTCTGTTTATGATTGTTTTTGTTGTTGTTTTTATATTGTGTTTGTTTGTTAGTTTTACACATGATCTTCTTAAGAGTTTTCCTAAGGGCATAAAGCAATGAGAAAGAAAGATTTGAGCAAAGGATATCTTTTCAGGTCAAATGAAAATGTCTGATAAAGTAATAAGTGAATATTATTCAATTTATTTTGAGAACTTAAAATTTAAACTCTTCTAAGTACTAGGTAATTACAAATTCCACATTTGATTGTAACCATTTATTAAGTATAAAACACTTTTTGCTTGAATCCTCTTGCAGTTGTTAGAATCTAGTAAATTAAGCTTTTTACAAAATTGTTATTCACATTTTCACTAAATATTTGAAAATAACTTTGCTACAAATACCACAGTTTTCAACTATGTCCCAATTGTATTAATGACCTATTTTTGTGGTACTAATAAGATGTGTTTTTTCATCTACAACTAATGCTCCATAGCTACACAGGGACATTCCTAAGAATTTACTTTTATGAGGGATAACATCTTATTTGCCTATGAAGATCTGCAACTTTTTATTGCTGAAGAAATAGAAACTTTGGGTATCTTAAGCCTTTCAAGAATGCAAGAAGCCTTTGAATTCATCTAGTCCAAATTTCTCATTGCACATATGAGAAAAGTGAGGCCTAAACAAGGGAGAGTATTTACACACCATAAGGGGCTAAAGCACTTTGAATGCTCAAACATTTGACGAATGCGTAAGTGGATATATGAATTGATTGATGGATGGTGGATAGATGGATGGATAAATGAGAGAATGGGTACATAAACTGATACATCGAGGAGAAAAAAATAGTGGCAGAGTCAGTGCTGGAGCCTGACTGTCCTGGCACTCATTTTACTGCAGTTTCCCTAGGTCACATTCCCTCTGTAAGCAAAACAATCATCTTTATATTATATTTCAAAAAGCAATTGATTTGGCAATGTGATCTAGTGGAGAAACCGTAAGCTTTGAAGCCAGACAGACCTGGGCTTTACCCAGTACTAGCTGTGTGAGCTTGGCAAAGTTAACCTTGCCAAGATTCTTTTTCATCTGAAAAGTGGGGAGAATGAATTGAAAATAAAATTCAATAAAATATCTGTGTAAATTGGAACTGTAACAGAATAACAAAGTGATTTAATAAAAGAAGGAAGATAAAAACACACAAAATATATATATCTCTGTAAACTTGCAGGGGGGTCCAAGCTTTTGGCATCTCTGGGCCACACTGGAAGAAGAAGGGTTGTCTTGGGTCACACATTGTGACATGTAATCACAAAAAAATCTCATAATGTTTTAAATAAATTTAGGATTTTATATTGAGCCACATTCACAGCCATCTTGGGGCACATGCAGAACGTGGGCCGTGGGTTGGACACCCTGGACTGCAAAGCATCTCGCAAGTACATCACACGCAATAAATGCTCAATAAATGTTTTTCTACGTGTCTTTTTTTAAGATTTTATTTCTTTATTTGTAGAGAGAGGGGACAGGAAGGAGAAAGAGAGGGAGAGAAATATCCGCTGAGCTATACGAGCCAGGGCTATGTGCTTTTTAAACTTTTATTTATAGCCTATGAAAATACTGATGTTATCTATCCTGAAGATCATGGAACTTCTTTACCATATGTGGCTTCAATCCAATGTTTCTCAAAGTGTGGTACATCAGAGCAGCAGTATAAGCATCAACTGGGAACTTTTTTGAGAAATGAAAATTCTCTACCCTCACTGCAGACCTACAGAGTCAGAAATTTTGGGGGTAGGATCCAGAAATTTCTGTTTGGAGAAACTCTTCAGTTGATTCTGATACACTTTAAAAGTTGATAACCATTAATCTGTTCTATTGTACCTCTAGGTTCCTCGTTCAGTGCTCTAGAGCCAAAGAATTGCAGGGAAACCATTATTGTGTTTTTTCCTAAGGTCTTTTCTGAAATTGAACATCATATCTAAATGTCAGGTTATGTTGATCTATGATCCAGGAGGTGACATTAAGTGACACTGGAACTCCAGTGGCAGTTTGTTAATAAAACATTATAAATGTCATATGGTCAGTATATTGTGAAGATATTCTTTGTTTGTAATGACCCCTCTAAACCATCTCAAAAGTTTGTGAGGACCCCACTATACATCTTTGTTAAAAACCAAAACCTCTGTAAATCTTGAAATCTCCCTTTAAATTATGAATTACTCTTTATAATAATAATTCAAGGCAAGTCAATACTCATACTGGCAATTCAGTGGAAAGGACTATGTTATTTTGTTTTTGTTTGATTTGCTTTGTTTTAGAAATAGCAGAATTGAGCATGGACACAAGTATTCTAGGTCATTTGATTTAGATGAACATGGTTGAAGAAAGCTGAATAAGGTGACCCACCCAGCCCTTGCTTAGCCACTCTCTGAATTATAGACATAATGCCTCAGAGACAACAAACACTTCCTGGATGTAGACCTGTCTTTACAAACTTAAATCTCTATGGTAATGACAATGCCATTCTCTTATTTACCAATTTTCGACCCAGGAGCTGGAGGACCATGGGTGCAGTGCTCCTTGTAGGAGAGAGAGAAGAGTGGCAACTGCACTGAAGAGCTTAGAAGGATCAGCATAAGGTCCTTAGGCCGATTCACCTTCACGACAAGCATGGCAGACTCCACTACACTGATGTTTAGGACCATTCTAACTGCACCCTGGATATTTTTAAGTCAGCTGGGGCAGTAAGTCAAACATAACTTCCACAAAGCAAGTCATCTGGACCCTAAGGCTAAAACAAATGAAGTTTTATACCAGCTGTGAGAAGAATACTCATTTTGCTTTTCCATGTTATTTCCAGTATGCTTCTACCACGCTCAAATCCAAGTTCTTCAAGGGCAAATGGTTAAATCCAACAAACTTCTTGAGATTTTCTGAACCATGGAGGTGGCTAAAGACTGAAGAAAATTGTAAAACTGGTCCAGCAAGGGAGGCAGACAATGAGGAGACACAGACCTTTTCGCTTGGTCCATCACCAGTTGTCTCAGTCCCTTGCCCCACAAATAGGTATTATACTGGGTAGTGTTGATTTAATTCATGACACTTACACTACATTTTTGAATTTCTGAGTCAATATAAATAAAAGCTATAGTCTGTTAAGTCAAGACTATAGAAGTCAGATCAGAAGGTGTCAGGCTATTTAGTTAGATATGTATATTTCTGGTGTTTAGTATATAGCTTTAATTTTTTATTGACTTTAGAGAGAGAGGGAGGGGAGAGAGAGAGAGAGAGAAACTGACTTGTTGTCCCACTTATTTATGCACTCATTAGCTGTTTCTTGTATGTGCCCTGACTGGAGATCAAACCTGCAACCTTGACATATTGGGATGACGTTCTAACCAACCGGGGCTGTAGATAATTTTAAATAGTACATAGACAATCTTTTTGTTTTTAATATTATCTAGCATATCAAGCCCATGATGCCAAAAACCCCCTAATGTTTATGATAATGATAAAATGGATATTTAAATTTCAGAGTCAATTTAAAGAAAAATTATAAGTAATTAATAATAAAAGTGATGAAAATATCATGGATATTAGAAGAGAGACACAAAAATGACCAAATTTAAGCTAAAGGAAAACTGACATTTATTAAAATTCAAGCCTTAAGAGAACAGGATGTATATTTATAACCTGAACTCACTGAATCTTTATAGTCAAGTAATGAAATATTCCTTATGTTTAGTCTGTAGTTAATGAATCAGAGTTTTTGAGCTGGCAGGAAACCTACTAATCAAATTGGCAAATGACTTAGAAGGGAAAGATTTTAAACTGGAGCAAAAACTGGGGCTTGATTTAAAAGAGGAACGGAAGAGACGAGACGGGGAGGGGTCAGGAAAGAGAGAATGCATTTGAATTTTTAGTTTCTAAAAGTCCTTGTTTTGGGCAAGTTCAAATGCTTTATTTAATTTGGTGAGGTTCTCTTTTAGGTTAGGTTAAGTCTCTTTTATGACTAATTAATATGTGCCTCAAACACAAAAACATTTTATGTTTGCCTGTCTCAGTAAGACAGAAATATCCAAAGCAAACTTACACACTATAGTTTTATTCAGCCACGCAAACCAGAGAATACAGTGTTACCTGGAACAATAGAAGTTTGGGGAGGAGGGCAAAGACCTTGAGCATAGAAGGTCTTCCTCCAGATTTCCTGTAACTACATTCTCTTGAATATGTGTTTTACAGGAGAGAGAAAACATAAGAAAGAAAAAAGTGTTTCCTATCATAGTTTAAAAAAAGAGTTCCAAAGACCGCCAGATGTACAGTTATACCTTTGAGGTTGTGTCTTGACATAATAAAACAATAGACCAAGGGGAGTCTGCATTTCTTCTCCTCATCTTGCTTAAGCATTGATGGAGAAGTCTAATTATAAGGATTTACTGTCAGAACTGACAGTGTTAACGATTTCCCCAGTGATGCTCTGGCCGGAAATATAGAGAACACACACACACCACATTCTATCTATCTATCTATCTATCTATCTATCTATCTATCTATCTATCTATCTAGAGGTGCATATATAAATATAGAGATATAAATACATCTTAAGCTCTGGATGGTGTGGCTCAGTGGGTTGAGTGCTGGCCTGTGAACCAAAAGGTCCCTGGTTCGATTCCCAGTCAGGGCAAATGCCTGGGTTACGGGCCAGGTCCCCCGCAGGGAGCACATGAAAGGCAACCACACACTGATGTTTCTCTCCCTCTCTTTCTCCCTCCCTTCCCCTCTATCTAAAAATAAAAAAATAAATAAAATCTTAAAAAATATAAATAAATACATACATACATCTTTAAAAAGTTTATAAGTTATAATGATATTTGAAGTTCTTAAGTGCTTTTAAATTTTTAAATTTTCCAAACATGTTGGCATCTGTCATTTCAAATACATAGTTTATGATCATGTGAAGGGCATGGATATGGTTGCCATACTAGCAGATTAATGAAATAGTATAGACCTGAGAGATCTGGATTTTAGCAAGTCATTTTACAATGTGTCTAATGGCGTCTTTGTGAACAAAATTGTAAAATACAGAATGAATGAATCATAGGACAGTGTGATGTGACACGTGTTGAACAGACAGACCCACACACTGCTGATAAATGGACTTCTGTCGAGCAAAGAGAGGCTAGCTGTACGACCCCAAGCACTTACCAGACCATAATGCCAATGCAGAAATAAGTGGCCACAGAAGAGTGCCATGATGATGAAGGGTAGTCAAAGCCACAGCCTGTGAGAAACAGTTAAGGCAACTGAGGCTGTTTCACAATGGAGGAGATTTATGTAGAATATCAGCAAAATCTTCATAAAATTGATCAAAGGACCATTTAGATTGAAAATAAGGTGGGAGTTGGGGATGGCTGGGGTTGGGGGAGTGTTGGGGAAAAAATGGAGACAACTGTATTTGAACATCAATTTAAAAAAAGACAAAAAGAAAATTAGAACTTATTCAGTGTGTCCACAAAATGTAGGATAAAGCCTAGGGGCTGAACATTTTAGTGAGATGGATTTAAACTCAACCTAAGAAAGACCTCTCTGGCATTAGTAAAATGAGCCGCCTGGGGAGATGGTGAGTTCTCTGACTTGAAGCTGGACTGGATGAGAGTTTGTCAATGATGTTAGACATGATATCGAGGGAGAGACTAGGTTGGATGGCCTTTATAGCTTCCCTGACTCTAAGAGTGTTTCAATCATTCATTCATTAATTCCACAAATATTTATTGAGCTCCTACTAAGTGCCATGCACAATTCTAGGCACTAGAGAAACAGTGGAGAATAAGACAGATTTCCCATCCTAATGAGGTTACTTCTATTGGAAGAAATAAGCAGTGCATGAGAAGACAAATAAATATTTAAGGTAATGTCTGATAGTGAAAATGATAGAAAGACAATAACACATTTGAACCATTTGTTACTGGCACTGAGACCTTTTGATTTAGGGACCAATACTGTGCCCATTAAACTTATTTCTACAAAAAGTTTGGGCTTGGGATTCATCAGACCAGACTGGCAAAGAGCAACTAACACTGCTAAGGGATATTATAGGATGTCCCTTGCCTCTTCTAGCTTCTCATAAAAGGCAGAATTAACAGTGTGAGATTCATAGGCAGTGAAAAACCATGCTTTTGGACTACTAACCCACAAGAATATGAGTTTAAGAATCATAATGTAAATAGCCCTGGCTGGTGTGGTTCAGTGGATTGAGTGCCAGCCTGCAAACCAGAGGGTTGCCAGTTTGATTCCCAGTCAAGGCACATGCCTGGGCTGTGGGCCAGGTCCCCAGTAGGGAGAGCACAAGAGGCAACCACACACTGATGTTTTTCTCCCCCTCTTTCTTGCCCCCTTCCCCTCTCTAAAAATAAATAAACAAAATCTTTAAAAAAAGAGTCATGATGCAAATAAACAGTGCAATATATGCTACTTTGTGCTTTCCAGTCACTACTATAAATGATCATTTTACAGACGTGGTATGGAACAAAGAACTAAATGGGTGAGGCCTACCTAAGTGTGCAGATGACTGCTCCTATCAGGTCAATCACAAGCAAAATCACTAAAGCAGTTTCTTTTTATTTGCTGCAAAAATGGGAAAGGCCATCTTTGCCAGACCTCTCAAGTCACACCAACAACTTTACTATGTGGCAAATATGTACATTTTTCTATATCTGCCTCAGATACTGTGCTCCAGGTCAACAAAGGTCCCCACTGAATACAAGGCTAGCAAAATAGCAACCTACACAAGCGGATGCAATATAGTGAGATACGTGTCTATCCTTGTTAAGGTCACCCACTCACCCCAATGCTCAGACAAGGTGGAGGCATTTGAGATGTGACAAGACAAGCAAATGGAGGTTTTTCCCTCAGGGAGACAAATGAGAGCAAACGTAAACTCTAAAATGAATTGGCAACAGCCACCCTTCTCTGTCCCAGCAGTGAAATGCAAAGCAGATCCTAAGTCCCCCTGGACACCCCAATTTCCCAGGGTGGTAAGTCAAAGTGAAACATCACCGGATGCCGAAAACAAAGCCAAGTTTAGACAAGCCTACAGAGGCATTGTGGAAAAAGAAAAGGGTTAAAAACAAATAGCCCCATGAATTTTAAATGGGCAAACAACAACAAAGATTATTTAAAAGCATAAGAGCAAATTTCCTAATTCTGAATGAACCAGAGGAACGGGCCACACAGTGCCTTGTCCTGTTTGCCAAACCCCCCAGTACTCATGTAAATCATGCTAAGGCCAGGCTACTTAGAAGTAGTCATTTCTGGGGAAGGAAAAGACTGTGCGGGGCTCATATCTCCAGAGTGTGGAAGCTGATTTCAATTCCTTGCTCCTGAGCACTAACTAGGACAACAACTGCTCACTGTTGATTCTGTATCCTATAACACAGAAAGCTTGCCTCAGTAGGGACAACTAAATGAGGCTTTGCAGATTATTCTTTACCTGGCTGGTCTTTGATGGTGTAATTTGCAAACTGTTGCTATCTTTCCACCCCTCCGGCTTCCTAGGCCTTTTACCTCTTCTAGTGGCTCCTCCCCGCAGCACAGTGCTTTCCCACTGAAGTGTCAGGGACTTCCTAGAATGCCCCGCCCCAGAGCCTCTCTTCCAGAACTTAGTATAAAAGACTGTATCAGTTTTCTGGGACTGCCTTAACGTAATGAATTAGATTGACAATGTTCTAAAGGCCTCTAATCCAAAATCAAGGTGTCAGTAAGGATATGCTCCCTCTGAACACTGAGGAGGAATCCTTCCTTGCCTCTTCTAGCTTCTCATGGTTCCTGGCATTCCTTGGTTTATCCTTGCTTCACTCAAATCTCTGCCTTTGTCTTCACATGGCCTACTTCCTGGCATGTGCACATGGTCTTCTCATCAGGACACGACTTATTAGGGTCCCCTTTAATGCAATATGAACTCACCTTGCCTGTATCTGCAAAGACCTCACGTGCTGTGACTGTGGTACATGAAAAAAATTAAAAGACAAATTTTGGGAGGACACTACACAACCCCATGCAGAGACAATACTTAATGCGGAAGAATTTTTTTTTTTTTACTGGAAGAGGAATGAAAAGTGTAGAATGGCGAATTTTCAGACAGTAGAATTAAGGTCAAAGAGAGTTTTAGAAAGAGGATAGACATTCAAAGGCCCACAGAACCCTTCTCAAGCAGACAAATATACCATGTGAGTGGATTTATGTTGGGGGCAAAGTAAAGTTTTTGTTACTAGTAAGTGTTAAGCTTTTGGAAATATAGCAATTACATTATGCATCTGTATTTGTACCTTAGTAGATACTTAAAGGTTCTGGGAATGTAAATGGCAGGCCTGCTCTGAAGCAAGTTGGTAATTATATATATAATATTTAAAGAAAAATTCATGATTTTGCAAAGGTTCTCAAGAAGGTCAGGACAAATGTTATCAAGTTAATTACATTATTTGAAGGCTAGAGGGTGAACTGATGGTCACAATACTTATCTCTCTCTTGGTTCTGAAACATTATTGGCAAGGTCTGCCCTCGGCACAGTGTGTGTCTTCTGCTCCGCCTCCCTGCTTTGGGGTA
>JAPYXV010003052.1:0-12607 GCA_028533065.1 Trachops cirrhosus
GACTAAAAAGTTCGAGAACCTCTAGCTTAGTAATAAAGAACTTTAAATCCTAATAAACCTGGATCAAACCCAGCTTCCCCTCTTAGCTACTAAACACACCTGGCACATAGCAAGCACTCGCCTGGAGGTAGCTGCTACAGTTGCTATTATTTTAGGACTTCTGCCCATGGCAGGAATTCCCTCTTTTAAGCCCCCTCCATTTGGTCATTTAAACTGCATGAATACTTTGAGTAGTAAAAACCACATTACTTTTCGCACAGATGACAACATTATGTATTTGGAGAGTCCTGTATTTATCAGGACTCTTGGTTGCTAAGTGCAGAAATCTAGCTCCTGCTCAGGTAAAGGGAAGTTTATTGGAGGAATGTGGGGCTATGTAACAACAGAAGAAAGGACTAGGGATTCCGCCAGACTAGGCATGAGTGGGACCAGGGAATCGGCGCTGGCACTCCCCCTGCTGCCCCTTCACAGAGGCTAACTTCAGGCACCGCAGAGAAATTCGGATGCTCTCACCTCTGCCACCTCCCCTTCCGCAGCTCCTGCGACACCAGACAAAACAAGAGGTACGAACCTAAAGACTTGCTTGGGGAGATTTGTCTTACATTGAGCCAAAATGTCTCCTCGTGACATACGTAGCCACTTATTTTTGCGTTGCCTGATGAAACTGGTGGACATAAATCTTCCCAGAGATATTAGTGGGATTATTTGCTGAGTGCCTACTGTGTGCCATGTATACCTAGAGGACACAGCAGAGTTAAAGTCTGCCCTCAAATAGCTCCCAGTCTGGGAGGAGATTACGAAGAAAATGAATGAACGAATGAATGATGGAAGCCAATTCTGGAGAGCTTGCGAGGGCCCAGACTGGGCTTGATCTTGAAGTGCCCGTCCCCTCTTGGTTTTCCTTCTGATGACTGTGCCCTATAGGAGCTCCTTTTCAATCTGCCCCTGAAGGTTTGGGTCTCGGTTCTGCTCTGTCTGGGAGACCTTATCCTCACCTGCGGTCAAAACAGTGCACTGGGCCCTCGATGGGCTCCTGACAGCTGTGTGCCTCTTCCAGATTCGCTTTCAGTAACCTCAGGTCGGCAGCTTGAAAGTGTGTTTACCCCCAGAAACTGAGAAATGCTACAAAGCAGAGTGTTTTCCCTAGAGAGCTTGTTAGTCATTTACGAGCACACCACTGCATAGTTGTGCCCATTATCTGTCCTTGGTTGTGTGTCTTAGCACACTCAAACTCAGCATTTCAATAATAACTGACCTATGATCCTTCTTCCAAAGCATATCCCTCTTGGATGTCCTCGCCTGGTTAATGGCCTTGTCACTCATCCCGTTTCTGACGCCACAGGCGTTCACAAGGCATTTTAGACACTCTCCTCTCCTTCCCCTCTGCACCTAATTAATCACTAACCTCTCTATTCAGTCTCCTGTTGTGCTCTCACCAAAATCTGTATCCTCTTCTCCATTCCCACTGCCAGTGACAGGGCCCAGCCCTCTTCCTTCTCAGCCAAGGTTGAATTCCCTGAGCAGCCACGCTGCCATTGGTCTCCTTGCTGTAACCTGAAGTGAGTCTTCAGGTTGGTCTGATGCCCTTCCACTGCTTGAGAAATCCCCACCTTGATGGAAGCAGAGTTCGTTTCCCATCACAGACCTTGAACGTGCTCATCCTGGCTCTCCAGCTGGCTCGCAGCTGCAGCGAAGTGGTGGGCCACGTAACCGTCAATTAGGAACACTCACCCTGCCATCCATTATGACCGTGGGCAGCAGCACTGGCAGCACCCAAGGCCCAGTGCCGGTGGCAAAATGGTTATGACATCCAGTAACAGCGTCAACAGCCAACGCCTCCCTGGACTAGTTTTGTGGCATTGTTTTGGCTGTGGTCCCAGGGGCTGCCCGTTTCCTGAGCCTGATTCTCCAACACCTGCCGCGAGCTCTCCGATGTCCTTTCAGTATGCACTGTGCTATGAAACTCATCCAGCTCTGTGGAGCCTGCTGCCTGCCCTCTAAACTGGGCCCTCACCCCATGCTCTGCAGAACCTCACGTAGCCGGTAGGGCTACAGCATACCCCCGTTTCTGCCCGTGTCTTTCCAGCTTTGCTTGAGTCCCTCAGCCCATTGACAAAGCTAACCTCAGTTTGGAGAGCTTGGGCTGATGACTTTAAATATTTGCATCACCTAAACTAACCTGAAAGAGCCTGCCCCTGGCTTCTCATTTAACTTCAAGTTGAAACTTCTCACTGAGGCCGACTCATCTCCAGGCGAGCTGGCCCTGCCTTCCTTCCTGACCTCATCTAAGGATGTCATTCCCTCTGGTGTTCACAGAACCCCAACCACCCTGGAGGGAGTCAGCACCTGCCCAAGGCCTTGGCCTGGGACTCCCCCCACATCTCCAAATCGCTGGCTTCTTCGAGTCTCAGAGCATACATTCATTGTCACCTCCCCAAGGAGGACTTCCCTGCCACCCTGTGGAAATGGCTATCCAGTTCACTGTCACATCAGCACATTTAATTGTCTGTGAAGCACTTGAGGCTACCTAAACTGTCTTGGTCACTTAAGTAATTACTTGCTTACTGTCTATCCTGATTCTGAAGCCCCAGGAGAGCAAAAACATCATGTTTGCCACTGTATCTCCAGCACCTACCCCTGTGCCTTCATTGGTTTAATACGTAAAGGAATGAACAAATGAACTGCCCTTGCTTTTGTTTGGGGCACACCTGCCAAGCCAACTCGCTGATCAGGATTGGGGGGTCCACTGGGAAGAAGCACTATACTGATGGTGTACATGTGAGTATCTTTTCCGAACCCCATAACAATTGAGGTTCACTCTGAAATGATTTTTGTGTTATCTGAGCCTAAGAGCTTGGTTGTTATTGTTGATGTTTATTTTTATCATCATTTACTATTTATTGACTGTCACTGATGTGCCAGCCATCGATGGGAACTTTCCCATCCACTTTACCTTCACCAAAATAGGGTCTACGAGACGAGTGCTGTCACTGCCCCACGTTACAGATCAGGAAACTGAGGCTCAGAGGGCTGAAGTGACGGTAAGGTCTTGTCGTAGGGAACAGTGGAAGCACACTTCGAATCGGGGTCGGTCTGACTCCTGCTCCTCCCTGGCACAGGGTTGACGCCAGCCCTCTCCCCCACCCACCCAGAGGATCCAGCTCACCCTCTCTTTGGCGATAATGATTCCAGCTCGCCCCACCCCTTGCAGAGGCCGACCATTGCCCATGAACCACAGCAGGGAATCTTTTCCATTTAAACTGGGGCCATCTTTCCATTTTTAGCTCTTTTCTCTCCAAAAGAAATGAATTTTAGAGAAGAACGAGTAAAGATATCACCTATTGTTTTTTATTTGTTTTGTTTTTTAGAAGCCCAGTTCTTAATATATTAAAGGTCAGAGTTGAGTGTCCAAATCAATAATAATGGTCTTCATTAAACTGAGGCTGGAGGAACAGCCAGGTTCCCCGATTAATAAAGAACCTTGACATTTGTATAGCCCTTAACTATTTACAAAGGGCTTTCACTCCCTCCTCTCATTTCCCCCTCACACTAGCCCTCTGAGAGGCAGGGAGGGGGAGAGGAGGCGACCTGGGAAGGAGACATACCTGGGGCCACATCCCAGTCCGCCACTGGAGCCATGTGACCTTGGACAGGTCACTCAGTCTGTCTGAGTCCTTCGTCTATTTTTTATTTTAAATTGTCATGCAATGAATTAGACTTTTAAAGACATCTTGGCAAATAGTTTTATGAATTTTAACAGAATACAGATTTTTATAATCGCCACAATCAGAGTACAGAGCAGGCCCACCTCCCCAAATACTTCCCTCGTGCCATCTCTTCATAAACACACTTTCCCAACTCTAAGCCTTGATGACCACTGGTCTGTTCTCCATCCCCAGAGGGCTTGTCTTTTCAAGGACGCCATATAATGGAATCAGACGGTCTGTCACCTTTTGAGATTGGCTTCCTTCATTCAACGAAACGCCTTGCGATTAATTCAACATGTGGATGACCACAAGTTGCTTATCCATTCGTCTGTTGAAGGACATGTGGGCTGTTCCCGTGTTTTGAGTCTCCTGTTTGTGTCGTTTAGCTTTGGTTTTTACAAGTTTTTTTTAATGGTGGTAAAACACATAATATAAATATACCATTTTAAGTGTAAAATCGTAGCATTAAGTATTACTTTTAAAAAGTAAAAAGTTGTATAACCATCACCAACTATTTTCAGAACTTTTTCATCACAGATGCTCTCTACCCACTAGACAATAACTCCCCATCTCTCCCCACCCCAACCCCTGGTACCTCTATTTTTTCTGTCCCTATGAATTTCCCTGTTCTAGGGACCTCATACAAGTGGAACCGTACAATATTTGTCGTTTCATGTCTGACTTCCTTCTCTTAGCATAACGTGTTAAAGGCTCATCCATGTTGCAGCCTGTGTCAGAATTTCACTTCTTTTTAGACTGAACAGTATTCCCTTGTACGTGTACACTACGTTTTGTTTGTGCGTTTATCTGTTGATGGGTGCGTGAGTGTTTTCCACCTCTTGTCTATCATGAATGCTTCTGCAATGAACAGAATGCATACAAATATCTCTTTGAGATTCTGCTTTTAATTCTATACCCCTAGAATTGCTGAATCGTATGGTAAAGTCTATATTTAGCTTTTTGAGGAACTGCCAAATTGTCTTCCACAGAGGGAGCACTATTTTTACACACCATGGCTTCAACAACAGAAATTTACTTCTCACAGTTCTGGAGGCTGAGAAGTCCAAGATCAAGGTGCTGGCAAATTTGGTTTCTGGTGAGAGCTTTTTTTCTGGCTTGTAGATGGTCCCCTTCTGGCTATGCCCTCACACAGTCTCTCCTTGGTATGAGCACTCAGGGAGAGAGAGCGAGAGAGCTCTTGCCCTTCTTACTTTTCTTATAAGGACACCAAGCCTATTGGATTAAGGCCTTACCTTATGACCTCATTTAACTTAAATTATATCTTAAAAAGCCTATATCTGCCCTGGCCAGTGTGGCTCAGTGGATTGAGTGCCAGTCTGCAAACCAAAAGACTGCCAGTTCGATTCCCAGTCAGGGCACATGCCTGGGTTGTAAGCCAGGTCCCCGGGGGGAAGGGGGGGTTTTGAGAGGCAACTATGCATTGATGTTTCTCTCCCTCTCTTTCTCCCTCCCTTCCCCTGTCTCTAAATATAAATAAATATTTTTTTTTTAAAAAGAGCCTATATCCAAACACAGTCACACTGGGAGCTAGAGCTTCAGCATATGAATTTGGGGGGTGTGGAGGGGACACAGTTCAATCCATAGTAACATCTTTGACAACACTTACTAGTTTCCATTTTTTAAATAATAACCATCTTAGTTTTGTGAAGTGGTATCTCATTGTAGGTTTGATTTACATTTCCCTAACAATTAATGATATTGAGCATCTTTTCATGTGCTTACTGGCCATTTTTATTTTTATTTTTTATTTATTGATTTTAGAGACAGAGGAAGAGAGAAAGAGATAGAAAGAGAAAGACAGAAACATCAGTTTGTTGTTTCACTTATCTATGCATTCATTGGTTGATTCTTGTTTGTGCCCTGACCGGGGATCAAACCCATGACCTTGGCATATCAGGATAATGCTCCAACCAGTTATACACTACCCAACCAGGGCTTGTCCGCTTTCATATCTTCTTTAATGAAATGTCTACTTAAGTCCTTTGCCCATTTTTTAATTGGGTTGTTTGGTGATGATATGTAGGAATTCTTTATATAAACTGGATAATTAAATCCTTATCAGATAAATGATTTGCAAAAATGTGTTCCCGTTCTATGGGTTGCCTTTTCACTCTCTTGATAATATCCCTTAAGACACAAAAATTTTTAATTCTGATTAAGCCCAGTTTATCTATTTTTTTTCTTTTATTGCCTGTGCTTTTGGGATTGGTGTCATACTGTAAAAACCATTGCCAAATCCAACACGATGACTATTTGCCTTTATGTTTCCTTCTAAGAGTTTTATAGTTTTAGATTTAGCTCTTTGATCTATTTTGTGCTACGTTTTGTGTGTCGTACGTGGTGAAGGCACAACTTAAGTCTTTTGCATGTGGATATCCAGTTCTCCCAACCCCATTTGGGAAAGAGGCTGTTCATTCCCCCCAGATCAATTGACCGTATATGTGAAGATTTCTCCCTGGGTTCTCTGTTCTAATGCATTGGTTTACGTGTCTGTCTTCATGCCAGGACCACACTGTTTCGTTTGTTAGGAGAGGATACGACCTGCTTTGCAAGCTGTCACGAGAATGAGAGATCATGCGAGCGAAGTGCTTGGCACAGAGCCTGGCACACAAGAGGTGCTTAAAAAACAACAGGTTCCTTCGCAGGAGTCCGGCCAGGTGCTGAGGCTGAAAGGAGCAGGTTCCATCAGAGCTGAGGGGACTCCTCCCATCTGCGCCACTGGCCTGTGGAGACCGGAACGTGACTCAGGGCACGACAGGCCCTCATCTGCTTGTCCCTGAGCAGTGTCCACTGCTTCTCAGCACCTGAAGCAGATTTTCCATTTCTGCTTCTCTCTTCTAGCGCTGCTGTCCAAATTCAGATGCCCCCAAAGTCTCTGAGACAAGAACTTACATTAGTGGTTTATTCTGGAAGAGATTCCAGGAAGCCCAGGAAGGGAGAGGGAAGAAAGTGAGACAGGGAAGGGAAGAAAGTCAACAAGAGGGCTACTACCTCTGTGGGGCTCGGTCCCACCCGGGGCGGCCGAGTGGGCAGCTGAGGGAGGGGCCACGTACTGCGAGGATTTCTCCACGGACTCCCACGGCCCTGGAGGTTTGAAATCTCTGGCCCTTCTGGGCTGCCCTGCACGACAGGCTGAGCAAGTTTCCACAGCTCCAGAAAAAACCCTCAGGCTGCGAGGCAGAGCGTCAGGGTAGTGGAAGAGAAAGCTGTCCCCGTGCCGGGAACCTCTCGGGCCCCTGCAGGTGGACTAGACAGGACCAGAGGGGTCTGGGGCAGGGCACCAGCAGCCTCTACAGCCAGCACCACCACCCGCGCCTCTGCCCCGCGCCTCCTTCATGACATCTGCCTGCTCAGAGCTCCTCCTGCAGCTGACTTCTCTGAGCTTTCATCCCTGTGGCTCTGGGTTGGGTTTCTGTGTCACTCTGCTGCCCAAGTCTCTGTTAAGTCTCTCGTTTAGCCTGTCCTGTTGAGTCACCACCGTGACTGGGCAGGGCTTTCACACTAGCCGGCTCACTGAGCGCTGACCCCCAAAGCTGGCCGTCCTTGCCCCAGGCCCTGACCCTCCCTCGGTCCACATTTCTGAAGTCTGACGAGCAAAGCCGAACAACTTCGGCAACAGAGCCGTCTCTTACTCTTTCTTCATAGGGGCTGCCAGGTGAAAGCATCCAGGCTTCCGGATTGTGGATTACTCGCCCCAAGGAGTACAGTTGTCCCCCTTCACAAATGAGGGGATTGGGGCTGAGAGCATTTTAGAGGCTTGCCTAAGGGCACACAGTTAAAGGCAAGCTTAGGTTCATGGGCAGTCTCCTGCCTCTAAACCTCACACTCTTTCTGTTCAATCATTTTGCCTCTCACACGGGGGAAAAGAGCTCCCCGTGCTGAAAGTGACGAGAATCTTCCTCGTGGGCGAGTGATGTCACGGGGGAAAGGGACCTCAGACTTTCAGGGCCCTGGGCTCTGGGTGGCAGAGCACGAGACTGGGGTTGGCACTAAACCTGCCGTGAAGGCCCGCACCTTTCGGGCCGGATCAGGTATCGCCCTTCAGGAAACTGTAGTCGAAGCAAGTGGTAGAGGGCATCAAAGATCCAGAAAAATGTGCAGGAAAAAAAGCATGAGATTAAGAAAAATTCTGTTCATTCCCTACAATATTCCTGACAGCTGGGGGGAAGCTGCTTATATCAGTCATGTTCCCGGTGGCAAAGGGCAGAAACCAGCCAGCTGGCTTGTGCAGGAGAGAGCTTTGTTGGTAGAACATTGGATGGCTCATGGAGTGGCAGGTAGGCTAGAGAGGCAGCTTAGAAAACAGGCCGCCTTGGATGGTGTGGCTCAGCGAATTGAGTGCCAGCCTGGGAGCCAAAAGGTTGCTGGTTCGATTCCCAGTCAGGGCACATTCCTGGGTTGCAGGCAAGGTCCCTGGTTGGAGGCGTGTGAGAGGCAGCCTATCATACATCAGTGTTTCTCTTCCTCTCTTCCTCTCTCTAATATTAATTTTAAATATTTTTTAAAAAGAAAGGAAACAGGCCAGAACCAAAAGGGCGAAGGGCAGCTGAGACCAAACCACAGGAGTGATCGGCTGGCAGACACTCCTGGGCACTCCACCTTCTACTCGAGAGCCTCAGACGAGCCCAGCCCGGTCACATGCCCACCATGCCGGCCGCCCCTCGGGTGAAAGCAGGTGATCCGTTTCTGTTTCTGTGTTGGGAAGTGGGGGCTCAAGATAATTCCCCAAATTGGAAGAGTGTTTGGAGGCTGAGCCGCCAAAATGACAAATATTTCCAGTATGGCTGTTAACGCCATCGCTGCACTACCTGGTCCTTTCCTCAGCACAAAGGCTCAAGCCTCTTTCTTACTAAAACACCCTCCCTCATAAGACTTCCTGCAGCTCATCGCCCTTCACCGCCACAGTCCTTGAGAGGACCGTCCACAGTCATGGTCTCCAGTCTGTCACCATCTCTCCCAGCACTCTACCATTTCTTACCCCCCATTCCACTGAAAGTGCCACTAAAGTCACCTTTCATATGCCAGTCCGCCTTTCAGTCCTTCTCTGAAAGAATGCAGACCCTTGGCGAAAGCCTCCCCCACAGCTACCTGCCTGGATTCGTGTTAATCTGTCATCGTGTTAATCTGTCACCGTGCATTATACGGTGCAGCAGGGGCAGGCTCCAGTTTTGTGGGGCCTGCAGCGCATGCATTTGGGGGAACCTCTTCAAGAAAAATAATACAGAGTTACATAAAGAAATTTCTAGAGCTCCTCCTGGGAATTCAAAGGAGCTGTTGCAAGTGAGGGGCCCCAAAGCCTAAGCTTGCTTCGCTTCACAACGAATCCCCCCTGAGAAGAGACAGACCAGGTTTTTGTGAGCATTCGCCATTGGTGGACAGGATGATTTGTCCGCTTTTTGCCATTACGAGAGTACTGCAAAGAGCATTCTTTTACGTAACTCTTGTGAACATGTGTGTTTCTCCACCATACAAAGAACAGGAATTGCTGAGTTCTAGGTCATGCGCCTTTTCCCTTTTACTTGATGGTGTATAGCCAAATTGCCCTTCAAATAGGTGTCCCTAAATTCCACATCCTTGGGATGGTGGGGAATTTTCTCACATCCTTGCCAGCACTGGGTATCATAATTTTTCTTTTTTGGCCAAGCTGTTAAGAGAAATAAAAAGGCATCTCAGTGTTGTTTTAATTTACTACATTGGTTTCTAGGGCTGTTGTAACCAAGTACCACAAACTCAGTGGCTTTAAGAAAAACAGAAGTTTATTGTCCCCCAGTTCCAGGGACTGGAAGTCCAAAATCAAGGTTTCGCAGGCCGCGCTCCCTCTGAAATCTGTAGGGGGGCTTCTTCCCTCCCTCTTCCTAACATCTGTGGTGGCCGTCAGTCTCTGGTGTATCATTCCAATCCTCTGTCCTCGCATGACATTCTCCCAGTGTCTCTGTCGTCATATGGCCTTCATTTTATAAGAAGGACACCAGTCATTTTGAATTAGGGGCCCAAACTTCTCAAATGTGACCTCGTCTTAATTACTTACATCTGTGAAAGCTGTATTTCCCAAAAAGACCACATTTCGAGGTGCTGAGAGTTAGGACTTCAACATATCTTTTTTGAGGAGACACAATCCAACCCATAACATTGGTGTTCCTCTACATTCCAGGGACATGGGACATCTTTTCATGTGTTTACTGGAAATGTGGATCCATCCTTCTGCAAATCGCCCTTCCGTGTCAGCTGCCCAGTTTTCTACCGCGTTATCTGACATTCCTCTATTCCTTTCATGATCCTCTCTGTTTTTCAAGATGAAGCTGTTACATCTGTGGTGAAGGTTTGCTCTCAGCCCATCACGCATACTTTAACTTTGGTTTTGGTGTTGGCCTTGACTTCTGTGACACAAAACTCCCCGGCTGGCCCTCTTGTTTCCCTGGTTCAGCATCTGTCCTCCCTCCTCTGCCTCTTTGCTCCAAGACTTCCCTGTCTCATAAATGGCGCCACATCCGTCTATGCTCAAGCAAGAAGCATGGGCACGTCCTTGCTTTTTCTTCTTCCTGGATCTCTGTATCTGACTTATCACCGAGCTCCATAAACTTGACCTATTAAATACCTGCCAAGTCCATGCATTTCTCCCCATCATTCTCCCTGGTCTAAGGCACCATCATTGCTTACTTAGACACTTGCCAACAGAGTCCCTGGTTTCCCTGCCCCTTCTCTGCCTGCTTCAATCCATTCTGCCAGGATCTCTGTTAATCCAAAATGATCTTGTCACATCTTGCAAGGGCTGCTTCTCACCTGGCCTGGCCAGAGCCACTTCCTCCCTCCTGATACTCTCCCCAGCTCCCCAGCAACACCGACCTTCAGAGCCAGTCCGCCTCGCTCCTATTTCCTGAAGGCCTTTACACTCTGGTTCCGTCTCTCTTGAATGCTTCCATCCCCACCCCTCTTCCTTGAGATACCGTATTTTATTTTCTCAAACAAAAATGTCCTTTCTTCTTCCCCAGGTTCGAGTTCAGGAAGAGTCACCCCACCCCCAGCCCCACCAGGGTTCAGCTAGATGAACACTGATGCACACCAGCCCCAGGACCCCAAAAATGCAACCCACCAGTGGGGGCGAGGGTGGGTGCTCCAAGCCCACTGCTTCCTCTTTCCAGAGGTTACAGAGCTGAATGCCATGGAGGGCAGAAGGTTATTCCTGACTTTTGGGAAAAGGGCATGTTTGCTATTATGCTGAGAAACACATGTCCTCATCCTGCCCTGCCCAAGACCTGGTATCGACAACAACAGAAAAAAGAGAAAGAAAGAAAAGAAGATATTCATTGACAAGCTCTTCACTGCTGCTGCTCCCTGACTCTCTGCCTAATATAGAGGATGAATTGCCTTTGGGGAGAATTAGAATCGCTAAAGCAGGAATGCATACAACGAAACTGCCAGCATTTAGCTTTCGACATGCACAATGAGCTCTTGAGGTCCGTATCACATAAAATAGACTTTCTTAGTTTATCTATTTATTCAACAAATACCACACCTCCACTATGAGCTGGGAACAGTTTGAAGCATAGTGTAGAGATGCAGCCGAGAAAAATGTGGGATGCCCTTCAAGAATGCGCTCCAGTAGAGACAGAAAATCATCACATGAGGATGGTATTGAGTTCTATGAAGTATATTGGTACATGTGAAGAAAAGCCAAGCAGAATAAGGGATGAGTGGAGGGAGGAGCTATTTGGGGCAGACTGGACAGGGAAGGCCTCTCGGAGAAGGTGGGATCGGAGCAGAGCTCTGAAGGGGGAGAGGAACAAGCATTCCAGGCAAAGGCCCCCGCTGGGGATGGCTTGAACGTCTGAGAAGGACAAGGAGGCCAGTGCGGCTGGAGTGGAGGAGCAACACGGGGAGCTCGGTGAGAGCAAGGGTGTGGGGGGGCCCGATCCTGCAGGCCTGGAGCACGGACCTGAGGTTCTGCTGTGAGGGCTTTGGGAGGCCAAAGGAGAGGAGTCCATAATTGCTATGGTATATGTTTTGGAAAACTCACTCTGGCTTCTCCATGAGGATAGACCGTAGAGGGGCAGGTGTGGGAGCAGGGACCAGGAGAGAAGTGACTGCAGCAAGGACGACAGAAGTGGTGAAGGCCGCGAGATATGTTGGGGGGTTTGTTCTAAAGATTGTACTTATTTTTAGAGAGAGGGATGGAAGGAAGGGAGAAAGTGAGGGAGTGAAACATCAATGGGTGAGAGATACATCAGTTGGTTGCTTCTTACACACCCCCAACCGGGGACCAGGCCTGAAACCCAGGCATGTACGCTGGCCGGAAATCAAACCAGCAACCCTCGGTTTGCAGCCCAGAGCTCAATCCACTGAGCCACACCAGCCCGGGCTTGGGTGGGTTTTGAAACGAGGGTCTTCAGCACTTGGTGATGGGTTGGTAGAGGAGGGTAAAGGAATTAGAGGTTTCTAGGGTGACTTCTAGGCTTTTGTCCTAAACATCAGGGTAAGTGGTGGTGCCATTTACTTGAGGAAGGACAGATTTGAAGGTTCACGCCTTCCATTTTGAAGGGTTTTGGAAACACTCAGGTGGCAATGTCTTGCAGACAATCACGGAGCTTGTCGGAGAGGCTGGAAGTGAAGAGATCACGGGGCTTCTGGCCGAGTGTTCCAAGCATGAAATTGGGTTAGATCACCTATGGAGTGAGTTTCAATAGAGAAAAGAAAGGGTATAAGGAACATGTGGAGGACAGGACCCCATCACGCCCCACACTGCTCGAAGCCCAGGGCTCCCAGGTCACCTCTCATCACCTGAACCCCAATCCCACTGGACTCTGAACATTCCTAATCTGCCAAATGTTCCCCCCATGTCTTGGGACCCTCAGCCCGCCCCCAGCGAAACCCTTTCTATCCCC
>JAPYXV010003053.1:0-12607 GCA_028533065.1 Trachops cirrhosus
GTAGGGGAAATGTAGAAGCTAAAGAACTTATGACACATGGACATGAACTAAAGTGGAGGGATATGGCTGGGAGGGGGTGTGCAAGGTGGAGGGTAATGAAGGGGGGTAATGGGACAACTGTAATAGCATAATCAATAAAATATATTTAAAAGAAAAGAAATTATTCAAACATTTACACCCAATTTAATATCAGTGTAACAATATAACATATACTTTAATGTAAAATGTAGGCACAACAATTTAATAGAAGTTTAGCAATTTTTTAAAATCTCGGGGTCAAATAAACTTGGCATTATGAATTCATTCTCTTGTTATGTCTGGGCAAGCTTTGCAAGTGCACAAGGTGTTTCCTTTGTTATGAATGTTAAGTTACTAACATGACACCTTCTTCATAGCATTTGAACTTGAGCAGGGTCACTTGAAGAAAAAGGAACAGAGAGGGAGGGCCAGTGGAGAACAGGTCAGGTACAAGGGGAAGAGTGCTGACATCCCCAGCTACTGCTGTGGAGTGGGGTCCACATGCCACAGAGGCAGCTACTCATACAGCAGGTGCACTTCCCCAGTCCTTCTGGAAGCTTCTCAAGGTACGGCGTGTGGCAAGGGCCAGGAAGGCAAAATGACAGATTGTGCCCTGGCCCAGCAGCCCTAGGGATCTGAGCCCAGTGATTTCTCTATGCCTCACTTTCTCCTTCTGACATATGGGGGTGGGGGGAGATTGGCAGTGGGAACCTTCGTCTTCTTTGTAATATTTTGAGGAAACATGAGATATAAAAAGGCATCAAACGCCCAGGAAGAAATATCTCCAAGGTCCATGTAATGACTGCCATGCTGAGGTTAGGCTACCTTTGGGTGGTTTCTTCCTCCAAAGGCAATCCCTCCCTGCAAGGCAACCTTCTCCATGGTCCTTGATACACTAAGTCCATGGATTGAAATATTTGGCTAAGAAAAAAATTTATTTTCTAACATAAAGATAAGATTGCTTATAAAAAAAAAAAGAAGTAGCCCTGGTTGGTGTGGCTCAGTGGACTGAGTGCCTACCTGTGAACTAGAGGGTCACTGGTTGGATTCCCAGTCAGGTCACATGCCTGGGTTGTGAGCCACACCTCTAGCACCCGGCACGCAAGAGGCAACCACACATTGACCACACATTGATGTTTCTCTCCCTCTCTTTCTCCCTCCTTTCCCCTCTCTCTAACAATAAATAAACAAACAAACAAATAAATAAATAATCTAAAAAAAAAAGATTGGTTGAACAAGGAACCAGACTTTCACGTGGAAGATCCCCACTGGGCTTGCTGGAT
Organism: Trachops cirrhosus; assembly: GCA_028533065.1. NCBI lineage: Eukaryota > Metazoa > Chordata > Mammalia > Chiroptera > Phyllostomidae > Trachops > Trachops cirrhosus. The sequence continues at coordinate 1,302 of JAPYXV010003053.1, forward strand.
CCTTTAATTAAGATAGTGACCTTGGAAAAAGCTTCTCAATCTCTCAATCTCAGATTCCTACCCTGGAAAGCGGTGATGGTAAAGCACTCATCTCCCGCAGCAGCGGAAATGATGCAATTAGTGTGGAAGCACTTGCTTCAAATGCAAAGCATATAGAGTTCGGTTCTAAGTCTAACACCCACCTCTGGTTCTCTCAGCCCCAACAGGTGCATTTCTCTTCCTCCTCCTTCTCTTTTAGTTCGGAGACTCTCCTGCTTCCAGCCCCCACCCCATTGTGGTGGGCTCATCCTGAAACTGTGACTGATTGTCCTCCAAATTTAACTCCATTTACCACACTACCCCTTCCAATTGGGAGAGGGAAGAGTATCGGAACTTAATCCTTCAAGGGACAAGTTCTGACAATGGGACAACGTCCTGGATCACACTGGGCCCTGCACTAATCAGCCTTTTAGCCCAAAACCCTCCTGGTTACTGAGCATGCCCAGACCTCCCTCTTGAGATGCCAAAGGATGGGCATTATCTCGGCAGAGTTTTGCCTCTGTGGAAAGAGGGGTGGGGCTGTAACCAACCGGATGGAGGGACTGATACAAGGAAAAACGTGGGGGAGGCCAGTAAGCAGCGGAGAACCGTCAAGGACCGTGTGGGTGGCACAAGTCAAAATGCTTCCTGGATGCCCAGCAACCCCGTGGCTATGGCTGGTCTAAGAGCACGTACACAACAAAGCCCCACAATTTTGCCTGCTTCGCCACACACAATTCAAAGCGCCCGATCACAGCCAGCATCCCATCTCCTACCCCACATCGGACACGTGCACCCGCACTTAGCGCCTCTGCCACGCGACTCTGGCGCAGTGCGCAACTGGGGGGAGGGAGCACCAGATTCGGAAGGGCTGGAGATTTGGGGATTGGGCTTTTCCTCTCTTCTTTTTTAGGGGTGGTGAAGAAGACATCAAATCGAGACATTCTCTATGCCCTTCTTGGCGCAGAGGCGCAGTTAACTGTACGTGGCGCCCTCCCACACTACGTCTGCACCCTCACCCACTGAATGTATAAGTGATCGTCCTCGACCTGGCTTTGCAGACTGCACTCTTGGCTACACTCCCGCGGGCTGGGCCGTAGACTTGTATCTCTCTCCCCAACCCCACACCTATCATTTGCTATGCTCCTCTGCATTTCTTCCCGCCACGCTGTGGGCCCCCCACATCTGTGGATGAACTAAGTAGAACCTTCCTGTTTCAATCTCTGCTCCCAAGAGCCCACCAAAGCCAGTGGATAGACGGAAGCTTTGGTGTCTTGCGCGGGGTACGGCCCCCACCTCTCTGCGAGGCCTGCTTCATCCCTTCCCCCATCCTCAGTGGGGCCCCTTCCTCTCTCCTCGTGTGTCCTGGCACCAGCCAGTTTAACCCCCCTTTCCCCATCCATCACCTCACTCCCTGGTAAAGCCTTCCAGCCCACCTCCGAAATGCTGTAGGGAAGAGGCGCTAGGGCCGGACAGGTGGGAGAGAAGGGCGCTGGGTCAGGGGCTGCGCCCTCGGATCTCTGCCCCCGTGTGCCTGCCACACACTCACCCTGGAGCTGACCTCGGTCAGCAGTCCCTCGGCTCCACACCCCTTAGTCGGTGGTCTGGCTGCTTCACTTCCGGAGCGCGGGGCTCTGGGCCGTGCGGCCCTCGCTCCCGCCCTAGCGCCTAGTCCCCTCCGGGGCGCCCCGCCCACGCCCCGCCCGCCGCTGCCGGGAACTAGCAGCTTCTGGCTCACGCTGCCGCGTCGGCAGCTCAGACCCAACTTTGCAGCTGCGGGAGCTCGCCCGGCGGCGGGGGGCGTGGGCAGGGAGGGGAGATAGCGGGCTCAGGGGGAGGGACTGAGAGGGAGGGTCGCCCACTCGCCAGCTCTGCTTCCTCTCTGTGCACCTTGCGGTAGGCAGAGAGCGGCAGCAGCCGGGTGGCTGTGCACAGAGAGAGGAGGACTTAGGGACCGCAAACGGACGGAGGACGGAGGGAACCCTTCCCGACCCCCCGCACCATGGCTGAGAAGAAGCAATCTGGGAAGGCGGCAGAGGACGAAGAGGTCCCTTCCTTTTTTAAAAACCTGGGTTCAGGCAGCCCCAAGCCCCGGCAGAAATTCTGTGGCATGTTCTGCCCAGTAGAAGGGTCCTCGGAGAACAAGACCATCGACTTCGATTCGCTCTCGGTGGGCCGGGGCTCGGGGCAGGTGGTGGCTCAGCAGAGGGACGTCGCCCACTTGGGCCCTGACCCGCAGCCACCGTACTCCCGGCAGGGCCGGCGCGCCGGCGGGGAGCCATCTGTTGAATCGGGCCGGAAGGTGGAGATTCGAAGGGCCTCGGGCAAGGAAGCCCTGCAGAACATCTACGACCAGGTTGGTTATGGGGGAGGGGAAGATTTGAGAAGGAGGACAGGGCAGGGAGATCGCCCCTCCCTCGCATCCCAGCCTGCCCACCGCCCTGCCCCTCCCCACATCTGTACTAGCACTCCACCCCAACCTGTCCTACTCAGCTCACGGTGCCGAGAGGCTAGGGCTCGGCGGTGAGCGGCTGTGTGCCCACAAAGGCTGCTCGCGCCTCCCCGGGTCTGGGAGGTGGAGGATGGTGGGGAAAGGACTGGCCGATCCCGGCGGGAGGTCGCATGGTGGGGGGTGGGGATGGGCGGTGGTTCCATTCTTCTTAAATCCTCCCGGGTGGCTTCCGATTGCAGATGTGGCGTGTGTCCCACCCTTTTTTTTTTAATGCGGCTCAGAGCCTGTAGTAGAGGGCTCGCGTAAAGGCCCGCGGGCTCCCTGGGGGTCAGGAGGGCGGGGGCTCCGATGGCTGCTCCCCTCCGCGTGCTGCGCGTCCTGCGCGCTCTACACCACACCGCCTCCCACGCGATCCGCGCTCGCGTCCAGTACCATGGTCAGCTCCTCCCTGAGCATCTCACCACCCTGATTCCGGTTCGAAAAGTGAGAAGAACCAGGGAGGCGGCGGAGTCACCTGAAGAAACCCAGATGCCCCTAAATAGCCCATGTGGAGAACAAAGTTCCGCTAAGTATCTCTCCGTAAGGGCTTCCCAGAGCTCGCCCGCCCTATTTGGGAGGTGATTTGGTGATGGGGACTAAGTGGATTATCTTCAAAGGGTAAAAAGAAAAGGAAAGAAAAGAAAAGGGGAAAACTCTTAACATTTGAATAGTTTGCAAAAATGGATGGGACGCCCTGTACTGCGTTGATGGGTAACAAAGGGGATCAACTTGGTAATCCTTGATTTTAGAAAATGTTATTCACCAATGGCAAATATGAACAGTGTGCATTTCAAGTGCAATTGTCTTCCCACACCACAGTTTTTATCAAAGAGACCCTCATACTTGTGCAATCCCCACCCCACCCCACAGCCTTAATTTTTTCAACTGATGAATTGCAGTATGCAATGTTTCATCACTTGTTTGCTGTTTCTCTCCCAGGGCCGTTGCTGAAGATGAGAAATCAGTCAATGATTGATTATTTATTGAATACCTATTGCGTGCCTTGCCTTGTGGGGCTGGGGGAAGGTTAGCTATATGAAAAGTTTAAGGCAATTTCTTCCTAAGGGGCCTCCAGAGTAGTAGGGAGTGGTCTGGTGATCCCACAAGCATTTTGTGGCTCAGCAGTCAGGCTGTGTGCTCACAGTGAACACATCAGAAAACCATGAACCATTGGTGATGGATGGCCCAAATGTGTTTCCTGATGTGGCAGAGGGTTTTGCAGCTTTTCACTCTTATAGAGTCAATTCTAGGAAAGGTAAACCACTTGCTGTCATGTTCAAAGATGGGGCAACTAATTACTTAATTGATTCCTCTTTCTCTACACCTGTCCTGTGATCTGTTTACACAGGGGCTACCTGATACTCATATTTCACCAAGAGTCAACCAGAAAAAACTTAATCCGAAAAACTCACTTTGTTCCAAGTGATTAGACAAACCTTTACAATTGAAGTAAAAGTTTCTAACAATGTAACTAATACTGAAAGCAGAGTGAGGGTGAAATAGCCTCCCTACCGAGTACATGGGGTGAGGCCACACCATGATCATATAGCATCACGGTTACATGAGTATTCTCAGCTTCAACTCGCTGTGCTTGCTGGTGATTTTAAAGACTTTAAGGGAGTGGGAAATGCTGTGAGATAAGGAAGAGATCCTTTAAAATACGGCGACTCAGGCAGAGATGAAAAGTGGCCACCTCGGTAATGATGGCAGTAAATTAAAACTCGAGTTTCAAAGGTAAATTTCAGTGGGTTGAATCACACATCTTTTTTTCTGTTCATTTAGAATCTTAGTCATGATCATGAGAGCTAGTTACTTGAACACACTCCGAATTTCATAGAAATTCTAAATTGTAAGTCTAGGGCGTGTGGAAGAAGGAATTTTATTTTTTAAAAGATTTTATTTATTTATTTTTAGAGAGTGGGGAAGGGAGGGAGAGAAACATCAACGTGCAAGAGATACATCGATTGGTTGTCTCTCGAACGCCCCCAGCTGGGGCCTGACCTGTAACTCAGGCATGTGCCATGACTGGGAATCAAACCAGCGACCTTTTGGTTCACAGGCCAGCAGTCAATTCACACCAGCCAGGGCTCTTTTTTTTTTTTTAATTGAGGTAAAATTTACATAACATAAAATTCTCATTTTAACCATTTTGGTCGACAATTCAGTGACTTTAGTGCATCACTGTGTTGTGCAGCTATCACTACAGTCTAATTTCAGAACATTTTCATCACTCCAGAATGGAACTCCATGTCCGTGAAGCAGTCATGTCCTGTTGCCCCCCACCCCCCACCCCTACCTTTGGCAACCACGATTCTGCTTTCTGTCTCCCTGGAGGTGCCTGTTCTGGATGTTTTGCATAAATGGAGTCATACCGTATGTAGCCTTTTGTGTCTGGCTTCTCTCATGTATGACATGCTTTCAAGGTTCATTCGCATTGTAGCTGTGTCAGTCCTTCCTTCCTCTTTATCATGGGACAATATGCATTGTTTGTATATAGCACATTTATCTACCATTCACCAGTTGTTGGACATTTAGATTGGTTTCACTTTTGGGCTGTTATGAATAATACTGGTATTAGCATTCTTTAAAAAGTTTTTGTTTAAACTAGTGTCTTTAGTTCACTCAGCTATATACAAAGGAGGGGAATTGCTGGGCCATGACAATTCTGTTTAGCTTTTGAAACAACTGCCAAACTGTTTTCCACAATTTTACCACCTTTTTCCATCCCTGCCAACAAAGGGTTCCAATGTCTGCACATCCTCCACAACACTGGTTATTTTCCCTCTGCAATAATCATAAACATCCTAGCGAGTGGGAAATGGTGTCTCATTGTGGTTTGAATTTGTATTTCCTTAATGACTAGTGATGTTGAGCATCTTCTCATGTGCTTGTTGGCCATATATCTTCTTTGGAAAAATATCTATTCAAGTCCCTTGTGAATTTTTAAAATTGAGTTGTTTGTTTCTTGTTGAGTTACAGGAGTTGTTTATATATTATCAGATACTTTATCCACAAATAATGTTCTCCTGTTCTGTGGGTTCTCTTTTCACTTTCTAGAGTGTCCTTTGATGCACAAAAGTTTTTAATTTTGATGAAGTCCAGTTTACCTGTATTTTCTTTTAATGCTTATGCTTTTGATGTTAGTTATTCCTGGCTGTTCTAGGACTGCTAGATCTATCAGGGAAGTTCCAGAACTTCATTTCCTAGAATGATGTTCATGTAACTAAATTCTAATGTTTTATGGGAACTTAAATAAATTCTTAAATTTATTAAGAATAGCATTTGCAGTAGGTTAGTGTTCTTGAGTGCTTTGGGTACTGTGTAGGTCTGGTTTTTCTGTATCAGGATCCTACTCATGCAAAGGAAGTCCCTCTGTGTGTGCGTGCATTCACACATATATGTGGTATTACATATTGGCACACATCTAATATTTATGGGGCAGTGATTAACAAGCTGAATTTAGGAAAATAAATTTGAGAAACTAATTGAATTCAGTTTTTTTATTTTGTTTTATGTTTTAGAGGTAACACGACAAAGTACCATGTTTACTGTAGGTTATCCTGATAAGCAAATTTTTTTAAAAGAAAGAAATCACCAATGATTTTATTATCTAGAAATGACTACTGGTAGCATTTAGTCATATTGTTTTTTCCAGTCTCTATACTTCCACCAAAAATTAGTGCTTTTTAGCATCCCTGACATCACTGAGTATTAATATTAATAGTCTTACGGGTATTTCCCAAATTTGTAGATGACAAGTGGCATCCTTCCTTTTGCCCATTTCCTGTTGATGTATTCATATGTTACACACTGATTCATAAAATTATATATTAAAATGTATCCACTTCAATATCACTTGTTAGGTATTTTTTTCCTAGCTTGCTTCTAATTTTGTATGGCCTTTTTTTTAAACATCCACATTTAAATTTTACACACAGTTAAGTCAATTTATGTTTTCTGCCTTTCAAGATTATTACTTATATTTTCTTTGAAAACTTTTTTAGGTTCTGTGTTTATATTTAAATCTGGCAATTAATTTTTGTTTATAGCTTGCAGTGAGGTATAACAATTTTTCAAGTAGTTAGCTAGTTGTCCTAATGGTTCATTGAATAATTGGTATTTCTTATTTCTTATATACTCAACTCACTACAAATGTCTCGATGTGTTTGGCTTCCTGCTCTTCTCCATTGAGCTGCCTTACTAATTTCATAATTGTTCAATACCACTTTATTTACTGTCATTTTTAAATATCTTTGCTTTTCTTCATTTTTTCCATCATTCACCTGCATTTTCCATGAAAGATATTTTTGATTGTAGAAACCTGATGTGATTTTTACCAGATTATATTAAATTTATAAACTGAATTATAGGAAATATTTTTCAGATAGTGAGCCTTTCCACCTAACTTTATAGTATATCCCCTTTTCTCAGGTACCTTGTTCTAGTCCTCCGAATTTTTTTGTTACATTTATTCCTAGATGTTTGGTTGGTATTATAAATGGGAAATTTCCCCATTGTGAAATTTCCATTCTGGCTGACTCTTGCATTTTATATTAATTAATAATAGATTGCCTTATGGAACTCACTCTTGGTTCTAACGGTTTTCAATTGATTCTCTTTTCAATTTATTATCTAGTGTTACTTTTATGTCTTTTCCCCCAGTGCCTTTATTTATTATTTCTCTTCTTTGTCTGATAACATTGGCTAGACCATCTAGAAATGTGTTGGATGCTGGTGGTAGTATGGGGTTCCCTGTTTGATTTCTAACTTTAATGAAGTTACTATGCTTTCATTATTGTTTGAGAGTGACACTCTCAGTCCTGTCAAATAATCATTCAGTTCCTACTTGTGTACACTGCCAGTGTTTTTGATACGGCAGCTGCTAGGCCCACACGGCAGTTAGACGAGTTGGGTTCATTACTTGCTGCACCAAGGGAGGAACCATGCCGGGGAGATGCGGGCTGTCTCTGCGGGAGGGTAGGTTCTACAGAGAGGCCTGAGCTGTGGTGACTTTGGGGAGGGTCTGAGGAAGGGAGGGTTTCCTCTGGACTGGGCGCTGTCATAATGTAGAGGACATTCTATGACTGGCTATCTGGAGATGCCTTATCTAAAAAGGGCAGGTTAGACTGCAGCCCAGGCTGTGACTGGTAGAGAAGCAGTGGGAGGCATTTGGTACTTTGTGACTTGGACAATGTTTATATTTTATTGGCTGTGGCCGTGGAGGGGTCTCATTTCTGTCCTGATGCACTCTGGTCACTGAGTGGTCTTGTCTGATGCTGATGCACTGTGACATTTACTTTCAACAGGAGAACACCAGGCCTTGGGGTGAGAGCCAGGCCTGCTCTTGGCAGCTATTTTCTGTTTCTCACTGCACTGTGAAAATCAGGGATTGATGTGGAAAGATTATATTCCGTAGTGTTTTATATCTGTTTCTGTTTTAGAGATTCTTCCTACCTACCCTGAAGATGTCAAATAGCTTTCTGAACTGTACCCCCCTCCCCAGGATAGGATCTCCTATCCCTTGTTCTATAATAGTTGTTTGTAAGCTTGCTACTCTCTCCTATGTATTTACTTTCAGTTCAGGTGAGAAGCCACGTTTTTGGAGGAGAAATGTGTGATTGTCATTGTCCCGGTTCTCTGACGCACAGCTGAGCCTTAATTATTAGGCTTACCTTTGAGGATTGATTCAAACACCAGCTCCTGTTCAAGTCCCATTGCCTCGTGCCAGGTTACAGACTTTGGCTGCACTTAACTTAAATTTCAAAAATAATTTGGGGAATAACTTCGCAGTTGCTGAAATTTTCTTTGTTACCAAAATAGGAACACTGAAAAGAAACGACTATGTAATATGATCTCATAAAATGAAAAATGCTTTAGCACCAAAACTGTTGAAGAGAAAATAACTCTAGAATTAAAAAATATGCATAAGTTGAACTTTATGAAAAATTAAATGCATTGACATAAAATTCTCATTGTGGCCTAGATCTGTGAATACTTTGCCCAGGTGGCTGCCAAATCAGCCTCAATGCGGTGGCCTCTTTCTGAGCTCTTCTCATCTGCCCTCCTGCACAGCCTCTTTCCAGGAGTTGCTGTCTCTGTGGGATAAAGAGATATGACCCCTCACAGGCCAGCAGGAGCAATTGTTTGAAATCACCTGGTATGGGTTTTAAGCAGGTTTGCAGAGACACACAGACTGGAAATAACTGTTGTGAGGGAGGAAGTTTTTGTGCGCACAGGTGCCTAGAAACAGGAGACAAGATCACTGGCCAAGATGGCGGTGTAGATAGATACACTTTTCTTCCTTGTGCAACCAAAAGAAGGACAACAACAAGTTTAAAAACAAAAAGCAATGAGCACTGCCAGAAAATTGAACTGTATGGAAGCCCGACAACCAAGGAGTTAAAGAAGAAACATTAATCCAGACAGCAGCACCACAACTGATTGAAGAGGGCTGCCCTACCCTGGCAAATACCTAAGACTCCGCACCTTACATTGTAACAGGTGTGTTGAGGCAAAGAAATATGACCCGAATGAAAGACCAGATCAAAACTCCGGAAAAAGGACTAAGTGATAAGGAGATAGCCAACCTATCAGATGCAGAGTTCAAAACACTGGTAATCAGGATGCTCACAGAAATGATTGAGTATGGATGCAAAACAGATGAAGAAGTGAAGGCTATGCAAAGTGAAATAAAAATATATAAGGAACTACAAGTGAAGGGAAGGAAGCTGGGACTCAAGTCAACAATTTGGAGCAGAAGGAAGAAATAAACATTCAACTGGAACAGAATGAAGAAACAAGACTTCAAAAAAAATGAGGAGAGGCTTAGGAACCTCCAGGACAACTTTAAACATTCCAACATCCAAATCATAGGGGTGCCAGAAGGAGAAGAGGAAGAACAAGAAATTGAAATCTTATTTGAAAAAATAATCAAGGAAAACTTCTCCAGTCTGGCAAAGGAAATAGACTTCCAGGAAGTCCAGGAAGCCCAGAGAGTCCTAAAGAAGTTGGACCCAGGGAGGAACACACCAAGGCACATCATAATTACATTACCCAAGATTAAAGATAAGGAGAGAATGTTAAAAGCAGCAAGAGAAAAGGAGAGAGTTATCTACTAAGGAGTTCCCATCAGACTGTCAGCTGATTTCTCAAAAGACACCTTGCAGGCAAGAAGGGGCTGGAAAGAAGTATTCCAAGTCGTGAAAGGCAAGGACCTACATCCAAAATTAGGAGCTACATCTAAGTTCAGAGAGCTTTCTCCCAACCTAGGTGGCAAGAGCTCTGTGGGTAACATTTGTAAAAAAGAAATTATTAAGTGAAAAAGGAAATTATTAAGTAGCAAGACGTGAAGAGTGGACTTGCAAAGGAGAGTAAATTTGTGTTTGGACCAAGAGGAATCTGGTAATACGCCTAAAAGAAACAAAGCAGACACAAAGAGAAACATTCGTACATAATCTGAGGGGGTGAAGGTTCTGCATGTGGCTTTGCTGATGGGCAAGGCAATGGGACAACAGTGAGGAAGATGTGACGCTTGACTCCGGCCACCACGGGGCTCTGTGCAGCAACGGTGAGAAAATGTCCTTTCATGGCTGAGAGGCTTGTACGTGAAGGTCATGATAGATAGATAATAAGGGTAAGTTTATTTGATAGAAAACTTAAAATTGATTTTCTGATTAGTGACTTAAATAGATTTGTTTACAACTATGGAAATCAGAATAACTCCTGCAGAAAGGATTAGGTAATAGTTTCCTCAGTACTGACTAAATATCTGATAGTTAGGGCAAAATCAGGTGTTGCAGGAGAAGCCAAGGAATGGCCTTGATTCTGCGCTTGCCTGTGAGTGGAGTCCGGTTTAGGCAGGCCACCTGCCCTGGCTTTGCAAAGGCATGGCAAGCTCAGGAGCTGTAGGATGGTTCAGTGTTGGGCTCCTCATTGCAGTCATTAGCTTTTGCCATATCTGTACCCAGCTTTTCCTAGTATGTGTTTCATATTTTAGAAAAATATACTTCTGCTTTTTAAGCTTATTTTTTAACTTTACATTTTAAAGTACTTTAAAATTAGTTGCAAAAATAGTACAGATTTTCAGTATACCTTTTACCCAGTGGTCTTATTTGGGTATTTTACTACATCTCTCTCTCTCTCTCAACACACACACACAACTGCATATTTTTTTCTGCGTCATTGAGAATAAGTTGCAGATAATGATGCCTCATTTGCCCTTAATACTTCAGTGTGTATTTCCCAGAAGACGAGGACACTTCTCTCCAGAACCAAAGTATAACCATGAACTTGGAAAATTAACATTGATGCACTTCTACCACCTAACCCTCAGACTCCATTCAGATTTTGCCAGTTGTCCAATAACATCATTTATCAGTCCAGCATCCAAGTCAGATTTCCATTTCGTTATCATGTCTCTTTAATATCCTTCAATCTGAGACAGTTCATCTTTCTTTAACTTTGATAACTCTGTCACTTAATGAAGATTACAGAGTAATTATTTTGTGGAATGTCTCTCAGATTGGATTTGTCTGTTTTTTTTTTTATGCTTTATGGTTTGTATGTTTTTTGGTTTTTTTTTTGGCATGACTACCTGCATTGGGAATTAGAATTCAACACATGACTTTTCTGGGGTTACGACCACTCAGTCCATAATATTTTGCCCCTGACTTCCCCAAAGTCTTGCCCTTTTTTAAAAAAAATATATTTTATTGATTATGCTATTACAGTTGCCCTATTATCCCCCCTTCATTCCCCTGTACCTTGAACACCCTCTCCCACCCACATTCCCCCCCTT
>JAPYXV010003054.1:0-12607 GCA_028533065.1 Trachops cirrhosus
AGCAAAGCTTTCATTTAGAATGGAAGGGCAGATCAAGTGCTTCTCAGATAAGCTCAAGTGAAAGGAGTTCATCATCACCAAGCCCTTATTGTATGAAATGTTAAAGGGACTTATCTAAGAAAAAGATCAAAAACATGTGTAGTAAAATGACAGCACTCACAATTATTAACAACCACACCTGAAACAAAAGGAGAAACTAAGCAAACAAGTAGAACAGGAACAGAAACACAGAAATGGAGATCACATGGAGGGTTAGCAACAGGGGAGTGGGAGGAGGAGAGAGGGGGAAAGGTACAAAGAATAAGTAGCATGGATGGTAGGTAGAAAATAGACAGGGGGAGGGCAAGAATAGTATGGGAAATGTAGAAGCTAAAGAACTTATGACACATGGACATGAACTAAAGGGGGGGAATGTGGGTGGGAGAGGATGTTCAGGGTGGAGGGGAATGAAGGGGGGATAAAAGGACAACTGTAATAGCATAATCAATAAAATATATTTAAAAAAGAAAAAAAAAGAAATGAAGGTTATACAAAGTGAAATAAAAAATTACAGGGACTGAACAGTGGAATGGATGAAGCCAAGAATCAAATAAATGATTTGGAATATAAGGGAAAAAAAAACATTCAATCTGAACAGCAAGAAGAAAAAGAATCCAAAAAAATGAGGACGGGGTAGGAGCCTCTGGGACAACTTCAAGAATTCCAATATTCATATCATAGGCGTGCCAGAAGGAGAAGAGAAGGAGCAAGAATCTGGAAATCTATTTGAAAAAATAATAAAAGAAAACTTCCCTCATTTGGTGAAGGAAATAGACATTCAAGTCCAGGAAGCACAGAGAGTCCCAAACAGGATGGACCCAAAGAGGACCAAGCCAGACACATCATAATTAAAATGCCAAAGTTAAAGATAAAGAGAATCTTAAAAGCAGCAAGAGAAAGACAGTTACTGTACTTTCGGACTATAAGACGCACCCTCCCCCCATTTGGGACGAAAATGGTTGTTAATGCTGCTGTTGAGTTCAGTTTACATTTACATTGGTGAAATATTATGTTACTTATTAAATATTTTACCATATTTTTTGCTTCAACATTTCCCCCCTATTTTCCTCCTCTGAAACCTAGGTGCCTCTTATGGTCTGAAAAATACGGTACCTACAAAGGAGTTCCTGTAAGACTCTCAGCTGATTTCTCAACAGAAACTTTCCAGCCTAGAAGGGACAGGCAAGAAGTATTCAAAGTGAAGAAAAGCAAGGAACCTACAGTCAAGATTACTCTACCCAGCAAAGCTATTGTTTAGAATCGAATGGCAGATAAAGTGCTTCCCAGACAAGAAGAATCTAGAGGAGTTCATCATCACTAAATCATCATGAGAATTATATAAGAAAATGAAGAAGGTCAAAACTATGAACATTAAAATGGCAATAAACTGACAACTATCAATTGAATCTAAAAATCAAACGAAGTAAACAAGAACAGGAACTGAATCACAGATATGGAGATCATGTGGAGGGTTATCAGTTGGGTGGGGAAAGGGGGAGAATGGGGGAAAGGTGCAGGAATTAAGAAGTATAAATTTGTAGTTACAGAATAGAAAGGGGGTTGTTAAGAAGAATACAGGGAATGAAGTAGCCAAAGAACTTATATGCACGACCCAGGACATGCACTAAGAGAGGGGACTGCCAGAGGGAATGGGGGTACCGGGTGAAGGGGGGCAAAAGGGAAAAAAATTTGAACAACTGTAATAGCATAATCAATAAAATATATTTTTAAAGATGCCTGAAATTCCATCACCAAGAATTTTTTTAAATTTGAATTATTGACATTAGAGAGAGGGGGTGGGGAGAAGGAAACATCAATTTCTTGCTCCACTTATCAATACATTCATTGGTTGATTCTTGTATGTGCCCGGACTGGGGATTGAACCTGCAACTTTGGTGTACCGGGACAACACTATAACCAACTCACTCACCAGCCCAGGTACACAAAGAATTTTGTTCCGCCTGAGAAAAGTCATCTAAGATGTAAATACAGCCGACCCTTGAACAACGTGGGGAAGAAGGGTGATGGCTGTCCACACCGTGAAACATCCACATACAACTCAATCTGCATACACAGGTTCCCAACCGTCAGCTGACCCTTGAACAGCCTGGGCCTGAACTGTGCGGCTCAGCTGAAGTCTGCGGGTCACTGCACGTAACAGGTCCCAGGCACATCACGCCGGCGTTGTTCAAGGGCCTCCTGGACTCAAGGGAAGTAAGTCTCGCTGTATAAGTCTATTATTTAGTAACAACTGCTGTCAGATTGGGTTTTTTGTGGGGAAAGGAGAGCTTTATGGACCTGAAAAAGGTGAAAGTTACCACAGAAAGTTGAAGGGCATGTGTACAGTCCTTTGCTTCTGGCATAGTGCACGATGACGGTCTTCAAATCCTCTCCACAATTATAATTATGCTAATTAAGCTCATTATAAAGGTACATGAGCCCTAGCTGGTGTGGATTAGCGGATTGAGTGCTGGCCTGCAAACCAGAGGGTCACTGGTTCGATTCCCAGTCAGGGCACATGCCTGGGGTTCGGGCCAGGTCCCCTGTAGGGGGCCCATGAAAGACAACCACACACTGATGTTTCTCTCCCTCTCCCTCCCTTCCCCTCTCTAAATAAATAGAATCTTAGAGTGCTGGAGCACAGCAAGTTAATGCATAAAAACGACCCTTCAACACGCCCTTTCTCCTTTCTGTCCCATCCTCTCCCTTCCTTCATTGTTGAGCCCTTAGGACATCAGATCCTGGTTAGTATTAGACTGTCTCAGAAACAACTCGTCAGGCCCAGCGTTTAGCTGTCCCGGCTGGGCGGGGGGGAGCAGTCACTGAGCCCATGCAATGTGGCATCTGCTGGCTCTTCGTACAAATGCCCAGAGGACCGTAAGTACTGCTTCACACAGGCGGTTTGGAAATGAGGGTCCAGAGAAACCAAAGCTATTTCAGAGGGATGGTGGGATTCCAGCGCACGTAAACGCGGGGTGGCCGATGCCTTGCCGTGTGGAGCCCCGTGATTCTCTCACAGGTGGGGGGCCATGCCAGGCCATCAGCTGGCTGCCGCTTCCCTCCCCAAGAAGCAGGAGTGACTTCGGTTTCTCCTCCCGCCAATCAGTTGGTTCAGTTTCATTCCGTTGTCGATCGGTGAGCTGATAAATAATCGGGTTCTTCTTTCGGGATCAGTATCCATTGATTGGTACTAACTGCCACTAGTACGGCAGTCTTCACTATAGGGCAAGAACATGCAAAGCCTCAGGTCCGATGACCACAGAAACAGTTTCAGTCGAGCTACAGATAACACCTTGGCTTCAGCTGCATTTCAGGCCCAGGCACATACAACCCCCAATAACCCCAGGGACCGCACCCCGAGCAAACCAGACAGAACAGCGTGGCTGACACCGGGACCTGACACAACAATCAACTACTCCCTTCGTTGGCCCGGCCCATCGGCAGAGCCCACGAACCGAAGCCTTTAGCCGCCCTGATTAACGTCTTTTCTCTGTACAACCACCCCCTGGAAGCCATTGGGGAGCCAGGCCTTGAGCATTAGCCCACCTGTGACTGTGACACTGCACCATTTCCTCCACTAGGACACCGTCACTTTCTTGGCTACAAACTCCTGACCGCGTTTGATTGGGAGTTTGATTGGGCGTTTGATTGGGCTGTGATGCGCGCAGGCAGACCAGCCACCTCAGGTAAGAATGGTGTGTTTGTGGCCCATTGGCCTGGGGCCACGTCCCCTCCTCCCTCCAGCCCTATCTGAGTGGCGTTCCACCAGGGCTGGACAGGAAGTGACAACAGCAGCCTCGTGGCCATTGTCAGAGGAGATTCACCTGGACCCCAGAGCTGTCGGTTAAGGTGGTGACTGCAATGGCAGGTGAGCAGGGCAGCCAATGACTGGGGCCTCTGTGCGGCACACTGTGGGCCAGGGGACCAGCCGAGGCTTTCCCAGGTAGCTCCTGGCTGCCACACAGCCCAAGGGGGTTGCTGGGCTGGCCACATGTCTCGGGGTGACTGGAGGCTGGGACACACACAGAAGAGACTGGCGTGGATCCACCCCACCCACACATGCTAGACCACGGGAGTCGGAGTCCACGCACGTTGAGGATGAGGGCCAACAGAGCGTGAGCCAGGGCGGGCTCCAAAATGGCCTGAAGTGCCCTGGCTCTCGGCTCAGTGGATTACCCAATCCACTGGCCTGTAAAGCAAAGACTCCCCGGTTCAATTCCCAGTCAGGGCACCTGCCTGGGTTGCAGGCCGGGTACCTGGTTGGGGAGGTACAGTTGCAGGCGCACAGAAAAACAACTGACGATGGGAATCAAAAGGTCAAAGTCAAGTTGGGAGTGACGCTCAGTTTCATTGTGTTACTCTGCAACACATGAGCTGGGGAGGAGCACCCGTGTCTGCTGATGCTGCTGGCTGTGGTCCTCACAGGGCCTGGCACGTTCCCAGGGCTCTACACACACGCGCCAGTCTTTTTACTATCAACACTATGGTATCATAGCACGTCCTTAGTCAATCCCACGGGCTCCCCAGAAAGCTGCAGAGGTCTCAGGGAGCATTCTCCCCCGACGGCACACGCTCAGAGACTGCGGCTCTCTCCTCTCCAGAAACACCTCCACAGCCCTCCCTGAAGCTGTCTGAGGCTCTCTCCCATAGGACACCAATTCCACAGCGCAGAGTGGCCCAGGGGCGTCCAACCTTTCGGCGCCTCTGGGCCACCCTGGAAGAGGAAGAGTTCTTTTGGGCCACGCATTTAATACACAAACAGTAACGAAAACAGATAAGGAAAAAAAATAGGTTTTAAGGAAATTCACAGTTTGGTGTTGGGCCACGTTCACAGCTACCCTGGGCCGCAGGCACCAGTGACCACGGCTAGACACCCTGCTGAACGAAGAGACAGCCTCACACAACAGAGGTTCCTGGGAAGATGAAGCCAGTTAACTCAGACGCCTAGCTGCCCCAACTGGGAACGCCAGAAAGGTCTTCAGGACTGGCGCTCCACCGGCTCCCCACAGAGAACCTGAGCCCTTGGGGTACCCTGCGGGGACGGGGGTGTATATGCTAGAGCACAGGTGGCAAACACGTGGCCCGTGGCCGAATCTGGCCCTCCGCCTTGTTTTTTCCGGCCGGGCACCTTGTTTCTACCCAGCGGCAGCGCTGAGCTCTCGTTTAACTGTTAAGGAGCAGTTACATGCACACAGTTCTGAAGTTACATTCAGCCCCTTGAAGGCCACCGTGAGGCTGACGTGGCCCCTGGTGAAACAGTTTGACACCCTGTGCGAGAGGCTTCGGGCCACACACCAGAGTGTTGGCACCACCAACGTGCCTCACATGATGCCTGTTTTCGTCTGCTTGAGGTCGTCGCGTTGACCTCTGTGGGGCTGGAAAGCGAGTGGCAGGGTCAGCCACATGGGCACTGCACGTCCACGGGACAGACCCCAAACAAAGGCCCTGGGCACCAAGGCCCCGGGCACCAAGGCCCCGAGGAGCTTCACAGCACTGTGTGCGCAGTCACACAGTGTCACTGCACGACCCGAGGGCACTCCCCTGTGACTCCATGGGGAAGGAGCGTGGGAAGCGGGTGCCTGGTTTCTCCCGGCTGTCACCCCGGGAATCGTTTTCCTTTGCTCCTTTTTAATCTGGATCATTTCGGTGTAATAACCTGTAACAGCAAGGGGGCAGCTTTTGTAAAGTTTTGTAAGACCCTCTAGTAGAGAATCCTCAAGCCTTGGGGTGAGCTTGGGGACCTACGATGGAATCTGAAAGTGCTGACGACGCCAGTTAAAACGGGGGCCCACCTTCAGACCACCCACTGGTACCTGTCTGGGCCTCTTAGGAACCAGGCCGCCCAGTAGGAGGGGAGCTTGAATGTAACGCGCTTGAATCATCCCAAAACCATCCCCCCACCCTGATCTGTGGAGAAACTGTGTTCCACAAAACCTGTCCCTGGTGCCAAAAAGGTTGAGGACTGTGGATTTAAAACACTCTTGCTAGCTGCAACCAGCGTGGCTTGGTCGGTTGGGTGTTCTCCCGCAAACCTAAAGGTCGCTGGTTCGATTACAAGTCGATGTTTCTCTCTTTCTCCCTCCCTTCCTCTCTCTCTAAAAATAAAATAAAATAGCCCTGGCTGGCGTAGCTCAGTGGTTGAGCACTGGCTGTGAAGGGGTCTCAGGTTTGATTCCCAGTGAGGGCACAGGCCTGGGTTGTGGGCCAGGTCTCCAGCAGGGGCCGTGCGAGAGGCAACCACACATTGATGTTTCTCTCCCTCTCTTTCTCCCTCCCTTTCCCTCTCTCTAAAATTGAATAAATAAAATGTTTTTAAAAAATTAAAATAAAAATTAAGAAACAAAATCACTTAAGACAGCCAGATAGTGCTATTGTTCATGCCAACTCTGATCTCAATTCTCCTAGGAGGCTGGGGCTGAAATGATTACCCAAGAGCTTTTTCATTCTCCTGAAGCCTGAGTCACACCGGGTTCCAGGCAACACTTAGGTCAGTTTGCAGGGTGTTCTGCTCCAGCCAGTGAACGATACTAAGAGAATGCATGTTTAACTGGCAGACGCGAGCTTCGAATCAGACTGGAAATGGTAAAATTCACGAGACCTCACGTTATTATAATGCCTACCTTTATCTCCTTTGTGCTCGGAAGTGATGCATTGAGAAATTCCTCAGTCAATCTCTTCCAACTAGCAGCTTTACCGAGATCGGAATGAATGATGAATTTTTCATAAATTCTAAAATATAGTTTTGAAAGTCAACAGACGGTCATAAAGCTGTATGAATTAAAAGATCTACATGTATAGACACATATGTGAAATCAACGTACCCCTCTATTGTCTTTTCTACTTTGTGACTGTTCACATCCAAGAAACGATGGAATCTAGGAGATAAAACACAATTCTTACAGCAACCCTGTCACCTCGATAAGCAGACCAGCATCACGGCCCTCCGCATCCCGGGCACACCTGACACTCAGTGACACGCAGGAGCCTGCCTCTGCTGCCGTATCCCCTCGCCACCCAGGGAGTGACCTCCGCATCTGAGCGGGCTCAGGCTCCTTCCAGCAGGACGCAGGTCCTCCTGAGCCGCCCCGCCCTGTCCCCCGGCTCCTCTGTCTTCCCACAATGCCCTGTGTCTGAGCCCAACACAGCACATCCTGTATCAGGGTGCCGAATCTTTTTATGCTATGGGGAGCCCAGTGAAGGTAAGACCCCCTCTCAGAATATTTTTTTAAAGATTTTATTTATATATTTTCAGAAAGAGGGTAGGGGAGAGAGAAAGAGAGGGAGAGAAACATCAATGTGCAGGAGAAACATCAGTTGGTTGCCTCTTGCACACCCCCAACCAGGGGCCCCGCCCACAACGTGGGCCTGTGCCCAGACTGGGAATCACGCTGGTGAACCTTCTGTTCACAGGCAGGCGCTCAGTCCACTGAGTCACACCAGCCAGCGCAGAACGCCTTTTAAATCACAAAATGAAATACACAAAGGTAACTGAAAATAGTGAAATACAGTTGTGAAGTGTGCCTAAAAGTGTATGATATAATGAGACATTCCTTTTTTTCTTGAATGCTCACCTGAGGACATTTTTTCATTGCTTTCAGGAAGGAAGGAAGGGAGAGAGAGAGAGAGAGAGAGAGATACACACAGACAGACAGACACTACACACACCTATTGGCTGCCTCTTGTATGCATCCCGACCAGGGATTGAACCCACATCCTAATGGGGAATGGAGTCCACGAACCTTCTGGTGTACCAGACGATGCTCCAACCAACTGAGCCACACCGGCCAGGGCATGTCTTTCTTAAAGCATTAAGTAACAAGGTCTAGCAGTGGGTCCATATCTAACATTAAAGTGACATAAACAATATGTAGATACATCTACAACTAAAATATGATGTTAAACATGTGATTTCCACTGCTGATACACTCATAGGTAAGCTAATATTGCTTGTTGCTTTCATTCAGAATTGAAAGAAATGTTACTTCTTATTGAGGTCGGTATAAATTTTTTCTCGTCCACATTCGTAACACCTGAATTCTATCTTCAGGCCCTCGTGTTAAAAAGGCCTGTTCTGGCCCTGGCTGGTGTGGTTCAGTGGATTGAGCACCAGCCTACAAACCAAAGGGTCACTGGTTCAATTCCCAGTCAGGGCACATGTCTAACTTGCCAGCCAAGTCCCCAGTAGGGGGTGTATGAGACATAACCACACATTGATGTTCTCCTCTCCTCCCTCCCTGCCCCTCTCTAAAAATAAATAAAATCCTTAATAATAAAAAAAAAAAGGCCTATTCTAGATCATATGTGATTAACTTCGGTTTCCCTCTCCCTTAAAGACAAAAACTATCTCACCTATCTCTGAATTTCTAGGGCTTACAACATGGCTGTAATTTTTAAAAGCCGAAAAAATTGTTCATCTTCCTGATGGACTAAAGGTTCATAAAATCACAGTATAGCACAATGACTCTTGTTTTCCACTTTTCAGTATCAGAGCCAAAAATCTGCATTTAAAAGAAGTAAATTACATTACCAGGTAACATTCCTTCTATCCTCTAAATGGCCAAGTGGGACGCTACTTTACCTATTATAACGTGTTTAGTTTCTCCATGTGTAGAAGGAGATGGTAATTTTTAGTGTCTTTCCCAACCCTAAAATGATGTCTGTCCACTTACTGCCATTTAGAAAGGTCAACAGAGACATTATTTGGGGTACGGAATTTAAATTTGCCTTTGTAGCCCTCTTTACAATAACCAAACTATGGAAACAACCCAAATGCCCATGAATAGATGACTGAAGAAAAAAGATGTGGTACATACACACGGCGGACTACGACTCAGCCATAAAAGAGAATGAAATCTTGCCCTGGCTGCGTAGCTCAGTTTGTTAGAGCACCCTCCTGGTAATGCCAAGGTGCTGGGTTCGATCCCCGGTTAGGGCATGTGCAAGAAGCAAACAATGACTACATCAATAAGTGCAACACCAAATTGATGTTTCTCTCTCTTCCCTTTCCTCTCTCTAAAATATCAATAAAATGAAAGCTTTTCAAAAAGGAAATCTCACCACTTGTGACAACAGGGATGGACCTAGAAGGTATCATGCAAAGTGAAAAAGTCAGTCAGAGAAAGTCAAATACCATACGGCTTCACTTATATGTGGAATCTAAAGAGCAAAATAAACAGACACATGAAACAGAAACTCATAAACACAGAGAAAAAACTGATGTTTGCCAGAGGGGAGGGGGTCGGGGGACTGGGTGGCAAAGGTGAGGGATTAAGCAGCAAAATGGACAGTTACAAAATAGTCACAGGGATGTAAAGCACAGCACAGGAAATATAGTCAGTAATATTGTGATGACTGTACATGGTGCCAGGTGGGTGCTAAACCTATAGGAAGGTCACTTCCTAAATTACACAGATATCTGACCACTATGGCAGGGGTGTCACACTCATTTTCACAGGGGCCACACCAGCCTTGCGGTTGCCTTCAAAGGGCGGAATGTAATTTCACCTCCGTAACAGGGAAGGAGCAGTTCCACGTGTGCAGCCCTAAGATGATTCCGGCCCTTTGAAGGCGACCGCAAGGCTGGTGTGGCTCCCGGGGGAAATGAGTTTGACACCCCTGCACTATGCTGTACAACTGAAAGTAATACAAAATAATATTGCATGTCAACTGTAACAGAAAAATAAAAATAAGGGTGGAGGTAGAAGAGGGAACAGGGGCACAAGTGGAGATGCAAGGAGACTTGACTTTGGGTGGTGAACACATAATACAACATACAGACAACGTATTGTAGAACTGTACAGCTGAAACCTATATAATTTTATTAACCGTGGTAAGCCCAATGAAGGCAATTAAAAAAATAAACAGGAAATCTTAAAAAGGAAGCCATGGCTGGTATAGCTCAGTGAACTGAGTGGTGACCTGCAAACCGAAGGGTCACCAGTTCAATTCCCAGTCAGGGCACATGCCTGGGTTGTGGGACAAGTTCCCAGTAGGGGCGCACAAGAGGCAACCACACAAGGATGTCTCTCTCCCTCTTTCTCCGTCCCTTCCCCTGTATAAAAATGAACAAATAAAATCTTAAAAAAAGAGAAAAATCTTAAAAAGGAAAAATAATTCATTCAATCTGTATGAAAAGCATTGTTTTATTTGACCTATTCACACACTGTAATATTTAAGTTACACTTAAAAACTGAGTTTATTATTTCAGAAACTTGCCGGGCTTTACCTCAGTGGCTAGTCTTTGTAAACCAAGTAGGCACTTTATATATGATCATTAAGGTTGAAACTCAAGATTACTCATTTTGAAAAACTGTTTAGTCCTCAAGATTTCTACTGAAATTACACGGTTAGAGTATTAACGCCAACTAACATACTTTTAGTAGTAAAATTCTATTACAGGTAATTATCTTAACAGTGCTAATTTTCATTGTCCATAAATAAAAATAGGAGCTCCGACTTCACCTAAGTCTCTAAACTACGTAAATCTCGGGACTGTACTAGAGGGTATACTGGCGGCTTCGTCACTACAAGCCGGTGACTGTTCCAGATGTTGGGATGAGAAATGACCCAAACAGACCCCCACGGTGGGACGGACATCCGGGTGGAGTGCAGGGGCAGGAGACGGCAGTCCGCCACACACAACGGACCCTCGTGTCCTGCTCAGCCCTCCGCGGAAGGAAACAGGAGACCCAGAAGTGAGCGGTCCGAGGCGACCCCAGCAGGGACGGGACGCCCAGAGATCGCCGTTTGAACACGGCGCGACCATTGCTTTGCCTTAAATCTCACTGGCCCATCCATTCGAAAGCGCGTGCTGCGTTGTGAGCGGCGCTCGGTGCGGCGCTCGGTGCGGCGGGGGACGCCTACGGGGCAGACTCAGCTCCCGCAAGACCCACAGCCGGTCTCCGCAGGCGTGGGTAGCCCGCGGCCCGGCGCCGCCAGCACGGGGGCTGTGCTGACCCTGCCCGACCCCTTCCTGGCCCCGCCCACCACCACGCCTCGCACCTGAAGTTGGACCAGGCGAAGTTCAGGCAGAGCTGGAAGTTGGGGTCCGCCTCATCCCGGAGGCCTGCCACATGGCGCACGAGCTCGCGCACATCGCGGTCCTCCTGTCGATCCACCCGGCTCCAGGACGGACCCGGCCGCGCCATGTTTCTCCACCTCCGGGGCGCCCAGGCTAATTCAGTCTCGCGATAGTTCGCGACCCCTGTGCAGTGTGCGTGGGGAGGAGGGTGAGACAATTCTCGCGAGAACTCGTGCTCTCGCCACCCAGAGGCGCGGGTCTCATCCTTGTTGGTGACTGCAGTGCGCGCTTTCCAGCCTTACGTTGGTAGGTTTAGCAGTTAGCCTGTTTTATACGTCGGATTAAAACCTTGCTTGATGATTTTAACTTCTGATGTTTTCAGAGCAGCCGGTTAGTTGTCATTCAGTGTTCGTATTTGCACCTGCCTTTTCAGGTACCAGTAAATGGCAGTTGTCCGTCCTTCTCCAACCTTGCTTGTCCTTCCGGGGGTGATGAGCGGGGAGATTATCTCCGGAGAGATACGGAGGTGATCTCTCAGTTTCTTCTGTCCGTCTGCACGGGGCACGCTACATGGTCCGCCCTGCAGCGGTTGTCAGCAACGCGGGAGGACTTGATAAACCCCAGCAGATCGTTCGTCATTAAAACGCTACCTCTAACTTGTTTCTTTCAAGGTTTTTAATTATTTTATTTTATTTATTTATTTTTAGAGAGAGGAAGGAAGGGAGAACGAGAGGGAAACATCAAACTGTGGCTGCCTCTCGCGCGCCCCCTACTGGGAACCTGGCTTGCAACCCAGGCGTGTGCCCGGACTGGGAATCCAAACGGGGACCCTTTGGTTTGCATGCCAGCAGCACTCAGGCCACCAGCCGCGCTCTAACCAGTTTCTGTTAAATATTGCTCCTAACCATTCAGAAGCCTATCACATAGACTTATATAGTTTTTCTATCCGGGATCTTCTATGTTTTCCTGTGGTTTATTACATTGCATTCCTGTAGTTATGGAATGTTGTAAATTAAATTACAGCATGTGGATAGGGAGAGGAGAGAGAGGGATACTTGACCAGGTAATATTAACTGTGGGCCCACGGACAAAAGACCGCTCGCCTTCGTGAACCTAGGTCAGACCTGTGAGTCAATGCCGCTGGATGGGCCAACGCATCCCACATTTGTGTTGACTTAGTGACGCTTGTCTGTAACCAATCAAAAAATTAAAACCACAGTGACATATCGCCTCACACCTGTCAGAATGGCCATCATCACTAAATCAACACACAAGTGCTGTCGAAGATGTGGAGAAAAGGGACCCTAGTGAACTGTTGGTGGGAATGCAGACCGGGACAGCCACTTCGGAAAACATAATACTTACCTCAAAAAAATGAAAAATGCACCTGCCTTATGACCCAGTAATTTCACCTGTGAGGATATGTGGGGGAGAGCAAGGCTGGCATCATAGCCAAGGCTTAGTGCTTATAAAAGCCGCGTTTAACCGCTTCCATCTGTGAGGAGGATCAAGCCAGCAGCTGACACAGCCAGAACCTGCCTGGGTTGA
>JAPYXV010003055.1:0-12607 GCA_028533065.1 Trachops cirrhosus
GGGGAAATGTTGAAGCTAAGGAACTTATGACACATGGACATGAACTAAACGGGGGAATGTGGGTGAGAGAGGGTGTTCAGGGTGGAGGGAAATGAAGGGGGGATAATAGGACAACTGTAATAGCATAATCAATAAAATATATTTTAAAAAAAGAAAAGAAAATATAGGCTAAGATGACAAAATTAAAATTTGAGATGAAAAAAAGAGTAGGAGTGGGGTCCAGTAAAATTTGTGGTGTTTGAAATACATAGTTAGTGAAGCTCTAGAGATAACCTTGAAAAAACAGTGCAACAACAACTACCCTACCCCCAACCAACTAGCAAACTTTGTTAAAGGTGTAGAGAGAACACGGGTATTTTAAGAGATGGGCAAAAGGATGTGAAATGACCCTTGACAAAAAAATTTATTTTGAGTGTCTGGACAGGGGAGAAATAGTAAGAGTGTGGAATGGAAATAAGTTGTAGGCAGAGAAAAAAACAAATCTGAAATGAAAATATTGTGAGGAAAGAAAATAAAATGGGCTAAGAGAAGGGACGGGCAAAATATGAGAATTGAAATACACTATAGTATAAAATCTGGTGACAATATATACAAACTCACTGGACAAGAAATGAATGTTATAAAGCTCTGCAGGAAAGAAAATATCACAAATCATAAAGAAGACCACAGTGGCTTTCATCTGGGTAGCCTCTTTTATTTACTGCTGTTTTTTTTTCTTTCTGGATCTGCCTCTGGTGATGTTAGCTGTTGACCCCATCTGACCTTAGGCAGCCTGTTCGATACTTGCAATGATCTGCTGTCACTGGCTGTCTCCTTCAATTGTTAATCTGGTCACTCTGTCTTAAGCAGTCAGGTTTAAGCACCGTATGGCGGGACTGAAACCCTCCTGCAGTGGGGGCTATTATTTGCCCTTAGGCTGTTACTTCTGAGAGGGAAGTAGTCTGCCTGAGCACAAAGGCTGCTGCCATTTGAG
Source organism: Trachops cirrhosus (assembly GCA_028533065.1). NCBI lineage: Eukaryota > Metazoa > Chordata > Mammalia > Chiroptera > Phyllostomidae > Trachops > Trachops cirrhosus. The sequence continues at coordinate 974 of JAPYXV010003055.1, forward strand.
GGATGACTCAGCACCAGGATCCTGATGGGTCCTCTCTCAGTTCTCTCCCCAAGCTTTCTGTTCCCTGTCTCTCCTCAGGTGTCTCCAGCCCACTCTGCCCCCACCTTTGCCTGAGCCCAGGGTAAGTGGCTTCAAATGAAAATTTGTGTGCTGGCCCTTTAAAGGGCCCTTGCATCTCCAACTGTCTGTCTCTGGCAGAGAGCAACCCTGCCGCTTTTCGCAGCTGAGTTATCTGTGTACTTTTTGCGCTATGGTGCTCTAGGCTGGGAATCCTAGCTTAGGGTTTAGATCCCAATCTTCTCCAGGGAATGCAATCAGCCACTTAATTATCCCACTGGTGCTGCCTCCTATGGGTGCCCAGCCAGTCTTCTTGAGTCTCTACTGCACTCCTTACCTGACAGTTTGTGCCAAAGCTGGTTTTTCTGTCTGTCCAAAGTTACACACTTCTCTCTGGCTATTGCTCAGTTGTTTGTTCTGGGTGGTTTCTCCACAACTGAGCTGTAATTCCAGGTTGGCCCTGGGAGGAAGTCAGTGTGACTTCCACTCACTCCGACATCTTCCCTCTAAGAGAATTTTTTTAAGCTTAATAGTAAGGGAAATAGGCATCAACTAGTATTTGGTAACTGAATTATGAAAATAAAGTTCATTGCTAATAAATGTTAGTAGTAATTGCTAAACTCTGGACTCAAGAGGTTACCATAGTCATGCCCTAAAATTTCTTGTTTTAATTTACTGATGGGCATCTAGGCTGTTTCCAGCACTTGGCTATTGTAAATTGTGCTGCTATAAACACTGGGGTGCATAGGTTCTTTTGAATTGGTGTTTCAGGATTCTTAGGGTATAATCCAAGCAGTGACTTGCTGGGTCAAAAGGCAGTTCCAGTTTTAGGGGTTTTTCTTTGAGGAAATTCCATACTGTTTTCCACAGTGGTTGCATCAGTCTGCTTTCCCACCAATGGTCTACTAGGGTTTCCTTTTCTCCACAACTTTGCCAGCAATTATTGTTTGTTGATTTGGTTACGATGGCCATTCTGACACTGGTGAAGTGGTATCTCATTATGGTTTTAATTTGCATCTCTCTGATGGCCAGCAATGTTGAGCATCCTTTCATATGTCTCTGGGCCCTCTGTATGTCCTCCTTGGAGAAGTGTCTGTTCAGGTCCTTTGCCCATTTTTTAATTGGATTGTTTGTCTTCCTGGTGTGGAGTCATGTGATTTCTTTATGTATTTTGGAGATCAAACTCTTGTCTGAAGTATCATTGGTAAATATATTTTCCCACATGATTGGTTTCCTTTTCATTTTGCTGATGTTTTCTTTAGCTCTGCAGAAGCTTTTTAATTTGATGTAGTCCCATTTGTTTATTTTTTCCTTTATATCCCTTGCCGTATGGGACATATCACTGAAAATATTTCTGCGTGGGGTATCTGAAGTTTTCCTGCCCATATGTCTCTTCTAGGAGTCTCCTGAAAGTTTCCTCTAATACTTTTATGGTGGCATGATTTATATTTAAATTTTTATCCATCTTGAGTTTATTTTTGTTTATGGTATATGTTAGTGGTCAAGTTTCATTTTTTTGCATGTAACTGTCTAGACTTCCCAACACCATTTGTTGAAAAGGCTATTTTTAGTCCATTTTATGCTCCTGCTCCCTTTGTCAAATATTACTTGACCACAGAGACATGGGTTTATTTTGGGGCTCTCTATTCTGTTCCATTGATCTATGTGTCTGTTCTTATGCCAGTACCAGGCTGTTTTCATTACAGTGGCCTTGTAATATAGTTTCATATCAGGTATTGAGATCCCTCCTACTCTGCTGTTCTTTCTCAAAATTGCTGAGGCCATTCAGGAGGGTTTGCTAAAGTTTATTAATTAAAATTGCTACAATGCCAAAAATTTGAAGAATTTAGTGTTTTATTATAGAAAATTTCAAGTATCTACTTGAGTTTTGCAAGAGCATGCTTTTAGATTTTAAGAGCTTTAAGGACTCAAATAAATCTTCTTTATGTTCTAGAAGTGTAAAAACTGAGGCCAAGAATTGGTTAATGTTGCTTGAGATGGCACAGTATTGAATAAGGATTTGAACCTGGGTCCTCAGAGATCCTTTCTACTATGTATATACAAACCTGTGTCTGAATGCTTACAGTAATTCCCTGTTTCATTTATTAGTAAAAGTTATTGGTAAAAGTCACTTTAGTGAACAGAGATGTGGGGGTGGTAAGGGACAAAAGAAGGGGCAGGGGCAAGTCAAGGAACTTGGATAGAGGTTTCATGGGCACGGACTATGGGGAGGGTTGACTGTGGGAGTGGGGTGATGGGGCAGGGCAGAAAAACAAGGAAAAGGCGGGACAACTGCAACTGAACAACAATAAAAAATGTAATTTTAGTAACTAAAATCAACTTTTTATTTTCTTTCTTTTTTTAAAAAATTATCTTTCAGTTTCCCTTTCAAGATAATCTCTTTCAATCCATTTATTACCCTCTTCAGCTAAAGTTTTTGGAAACTGTGCATACTTTATGTGGACGAATCCCACAAGTTTTTCTGAAGCAAGTTGAGAAAACAATGAAAAGGGCTTATGAGAAGCACGTCATCATCCACATTGGTTCCAACCAGATGTACTGAATGTTTCATCTTATTGCAAATCAATTAGGCATCTCATGAATGATGGAATAGTCATCTTTAAGCTGCCTGGATCTTCTTTGTGTGAATATTTAATGGTGCTCCATGAAAACTGAGTTTTAAAAGCCTTGTCAAATATTGCTAAATTAGTTGCCCCTATAAGTAAATATGCTTTAATTTTTTCTAAATGTTATTTATCTTTCTGTTTTTTAATATATATATATATAATTACTCATTTATCATTGTTCAAGCAGGTTGAGCTAACTGTGAAAAGAAACTTTTGTCAGCCTTCTAATTTCTGTTCAATGTCTGAGACAGTATCAGTGGCAATTGTGATATATTTATGTTGTATTCCTTCAACTCTTTCTATCCAGTTGGTTTCCCCACACCTTTGTAATCAAAGTAATGCATGCTCATTGTAAAACAAATTTTAAAAATTTATCAAGAATATAGTTTATTGAACCAAAATCAAGATTAGATTAGCCATAATCCTACTGACCAGTGAAAAATATTGTTATTTTAATATAGCTTCTTGTAGGTTTTTTTTCACTATTTCTAGATTTACCTGCTTGTTCTCTTTTCCACTGTAACACATATCTAAAATAGGTAGTTTGAGTTAAAGCTGCCCCCTATGCTGAGATTTTTATGTAGGAGACTAACAATTTAGACAAAATGATTATGTTTACAGTACTTTATTTAAAATGTATCTGGGAGAAGCATTTGGATTTCAGCTAAATGGGCAGTGTTAAAGAATGAAGCATATCTGAGAGTGTTTCTCTAAGAAAACTTGTTTAGATTTGTAGAAGACTAAATCATAAGAAATGTCTATGCAACCAGAGCTCTTGGAAGACAATTGAATAATTGTGTTATACCTAAGGGGTTTGTTTAGCAAAGAGATAGAATTTTGTGTTTGCCCACAGACAAAAACATTTTATCTGTTATATCATCAGTAGGCATGACCTCCTCTCTTTAAACTTTTGGGCAACTTTGAATTTAATCTGTACAACATAAATAGTTCCGCTGATTCATTGGCCAGAAAATTCAACTGCCAGCCTTAGAAAGGTCTCTTTAAACTTTTTTTTTCTCTAGGGTTACCCAGCTTTTAGCATAAGAATGAGGCAGGTCTTATCACCTAGCTATAGTATGGGAAGTTCTGTATTATATTTCCCAAAGGGATCAGACTTGATGATCCTAGTTACTCATGTAGCTGGTATCAGCATAAGGGTGTTTTGCATAATGCTTTATTTACCTAAAAAAACTTGGGCATAAATGATCTCCTTGATGTGTGTAACAGCCCTATGAATTTAGTAAGGCCTGTATTATCTCCACTGGTCAAATAAGTAAACTGTAACATAAAGAAACAAACATCCCAATATATTTGCTCTTCTACAAAACATAGAGATATGTATAAGATACATCCTGTTTTACAGAGAAATATTTGGAAGAAAATATTAAATGCTTTTCATTATATGTAAACAACAATCTGAAAATAGATAATCAAAATATTATTTTCTTACTATAATGTAGTATCTTATATATGGGAATCCAATAGGACATCATAGTTTCTAAATCAGCAGGAAAAAAGTCTTACCCTGAAAAAATAAGTGAAAATTTCAGCCATACAAATACATATACAAATATGTTTAATATATACATATATTATATTATATATAATATATATTATAATCAATATTGGTATGCAGTACCATTATGGTAGTAACAAATTTAAATACAAAATGTTAGAGTGATAACCTATATTTTCTCTTTGATTATCTGGGTGCCTTGTGGTTTATTATTTTTGTTAAGGAAATTACTATCTTTGTTGTTGTATTTTATGTTTTCTCATTTTACCATATTTTACCACTAAAAGTGATGTCATTCATCATTTTATATCTGAAGGATGTGGGGTAATTTTTGGACTATTTTTTTGGGTGGGGAAATGCATCCTATATACCCACAAATAGGATTTTAGTAAAAGAGCCAGGATGTGAACATGATTCCCTGACTTGCATTACAATTTTCTTTGTATTTATTCAGCATGGCCAGTAAAACCTACAAAAGTCATTTAGGTTTGTTGGTGGCTCACAGACCTAAAGAATTTACTTTCTTCTTTTGGCAAGACCCAAAAAACTGCTATAGTGATTTTTAATACAACAATGCCTTTTGTTTTATGAGAGCCAGGTTTACCCAGAACTCTCAACTGTTGGCTCTGCTCTTAACATGCAGAATAGGATTTCCAGCAAAGGTCAATCATAGAACTCAAGAACATTCTAGAATGATGTATGATAAGAATGTAAAATCTTAAAATTTGGTGTGGTTTTCAGCCTTGGAATCCTTTTTCTCTATCCTAAAATTTTAGGTAGCATGATGGAGAATTTAGGGAAAATTTGCTCTCCCATTCCCTGCTGCTTGAAGTTATTATTTTCTGTAGTTAGGATGTTACCATTAGGTAGAATGTTCTCTGCCTTTGAATCCCAGGAAACTACTACATTAGTGCCTTGGAAATTTGGTAATTACAAATTTTAATTCAGTGGACACCTAAAACAGATAGTCTGCAGTCTGTGTTTTGCCTAATACATCACATTGAATCTCTATGGAAAGGGCATAAGACTGGTTCTCTCCTCTCCTGTCCTGTCCTGTCCTGTCTTCTCCTCTTCTCATTTCCTTTACAGTTATGTTTAGTGCATATGACTATGAATTCCATTGGAAAATGAAAAACACTTTCTTACAGCAAAATGTGACAATATTTTTATATGCATTGAGATTGAGATTTTCATTAGCTGAGTAACTAGAAATGCTGAAAATATTTTTTCTTGCTGATTTTTTTCCCAATATAGATTTCAGAAATTGTGACTTACATTGGAAATTCCAATATTTAAAAAAATTGACGAGCTAGAAAATCTATTTAAGCTTTCCTTTAACTTCCAAAATGACAACTTAGCATTTAGGGTATAATGCTTACATTTTCAATGATTCCATTGCAAATTGTTATTTTTACTGAATTTATTATTGAAATGGGTGTTTGGACAGACTCATAGTAATTTCAGAATATTTATCTTATTACAATTATGATTTCATAAAACAAACCATAAAAACCTTATTCACAGTCATAAGATAGTAATCCAGTAATGGAATAACCACTTTAAACCACCTTGAAACAAGACAACATTCATGAAAATTTAGGTAAATGTATAAATAGTACCTGATATTTATACTAAAAAGATAAATTGGATGTTGGATAAACCAAAATGAACATGATTTTATGATCAAATTCAGCAATAAGTTTAATTCAGAAATATGTTTAATTGCATGAAAGTGCAAATCATCATATTTTCACTCAATAGAATGGTAGGGAATCTTTCTTATGTTGTATTATTTTTTTACTTTTTCATCTTCCTCTTTTTTAAATTTTTTCCCTTTCTTGTCATTATTTACAGAATTAGGCAATCCCTGGGAGGCAGGACTAAGTTCTAATCATTAGGTCAAATCTTTATGATAATAATTTTCTACAAATTAAAAAAGCACAAAATACATACATACACATGCACATGTGTGCACACACACAAAGCACATGCCTTTTAGAAGAGCCACCATCTATTGTGGTTTATGAACTGAGGAATTATAGTGAAATCTTATGTCATATCATTTCACAGTTACAGTGCTAGATTGTACCTGATGACATTCTGGCAAACAGAGAAACTTGTCCTAATTTTTTGTTCTTCACAGGTCAAAACTGGAAATATTTTTATGAGACTTCAAGATCAAGCATTTGTATTTGTATTATGTGCATGCACATGTAAGAATCACATACAATTTCTGCCTCATCAATTTTATATGTTCGCATTGTCACTGAAAAGTGTACCCATTGTTTATAGTTCCCAAGGAGAACCTGAATACATTGTTTTAAGTTGGAAAACTATTTTTAGTATTTAGGAGTGATAGCATAAGAAAATACTCTAAAGAAAAAGAATTATTATAGCAAATAAGAAAGAATATAACTATTATGATTTAATTACTGTTTAGTCTTTTTAAATAGCATCTCCTGTTTTACCTGTTTAAATTAAATGCTTTAGAAAACATGTCTTTTGTTGTTAATTTGGAATTGTGTTTCTTTTCATACATAAAGGTTTAATGTGTTAAAAAAGAAAGAACCCAAATAAATAAAATCAGAAATGAAAGAGGAGAGGTTACAACTGATAACCACAGAAATACGAAGGATTGTAGAAATTACTATGAACAACTATATGCCAAGAAATTTGAAAATCTGGCTGAAATAGACAAGTTTCTAGCAAAACATAATCTTCCCAAACTGAATGAAGAAGAAGCAGAAAGCCTGAACAGGCCAATAACAGCAGATGAAAGAAAAGCAATAATCAAAAAATTCCAGGCACACAAAAGTCATGAACCAGATGGTTTCACAGGAGAATTTTGCAAAACAATTCAGAAGGAGTTAACCCCTATCCTTCTTAGACTATTGAAAAAAGTCCAAGATTAGGGAAGACTCCCAAACGCTTTTTATGAAGACAGCATCATCCTAATTGCAAAACCAGATAAAGACACAACAAAGAAAGGAAACTACAGGCCAATATCGCTGATGAACATAGATGGTAAAATCCTCAGTGAAATAGTGGCAAAACTGCATCCAGCAATACATTAAAAAGATTGTACACCACAATCAAGTGGGATTCATCCCAGGGATGCAAGGATGGTACAATATTCACAAATCAATAAAAGTAATACATTATATAAAAAAAAGCAAAGACAAAAATCACATGATCATGTCAATAGATGCAGAAAAGCATTTGATAAGGTACAGCACCCATTTATGTTAAAAACACTCAGCAGAGTGGGAGTAGAGGGAGCATACCTCAACATAATAAAGGCCATATACGAGAAACCTACAGCCATCATCATACTCAATGGGCAAAAACTAAAAGCTTTCCCCCTAATATCAGGAAGAAGGCAAAGATGTCCGCTTTCACCACTTTTATCCACATAATATTGGAAGTTCTAGCCACAGAGATCAGACAAGAAAAGGAAATAAAAGGCATCCAAGTTGGAAAGGAGAGAGCAAAACTGTCAAGTTTGCAGATGACATGATAGTGTACATAGAAAATCCTATAAACTCCGCCAAAAAACTACTGAACCTAATAAGTGATTTGGCAAAATCACAGTAGAATTGACAGTAGAATACAAAATCAATATTTAGAAATCAAAGGTATTTTTTACAACAGCAATGAAATATCAGCAACAGAAATCAGGAAAAAAAATCCCTTTGATATAGCAACAAGGAAAATAAAGTATCTAGGAACAAACCCAACCAAGGAGGTAAAAGACCTGTACTAAGAAAACTACACAACACTGAAGAAAGAAATTAAGGAAGACACAAACAAATGGAAGCATATACTGTGTTCATGGATTGGAAGAACTGACATCATCAAAATGTCTATACTACCCCCAAAATTTATAGATTCAATGCAATCCCTATTAAAGTGCCAATGACATATTTCACAGATATAGAACAAACATTTCAAAAATTTATACAGAGCCATAAACAACCCTGAATAGCTGCTGCAATTTTGAGAAAGAACAAAGTAGGTGGGATCACCATACCTGACATCAAACTATATTACAAGCCCATTGTAATCAACAGTCTGGTACTGGCATAAGAACAGACACATAGATCAATGGGAAAAAGTAGAGCCCAGAAATAAACCCATGTCGCTATGGTCAATTATTATTTGACAAAGCAGGCAGAAGCATAAAGTAGAGTACAAATAGCCTCTTCAACAAATGGTTCTGGGGGAACTGGAGAGCTACATGCAAAAAACTGAAACTCAATCACCAACTTACACTATATAAAAATATAAACTTGAGATGAATAAAAGACAAATATAAGTAAGGACACCATAAAAGTCCCAGAGGAGAACAGAGGTAGGGATATCTCAGTTATTCCACACAGCAACATTTTCACCGATATGTCCACTAGAGCAAGGGACATAAAGGAAAGAATATATAATTGGGACTTCATCAAAATAAAAATCTTGTGCATGGCTGAAGAAAACATCAGCAAAATGAAAAGGGAACCAATCATGTGGGAAAATATATTTGCCAATGATATCTCAGACAAGGGTTTGGTCTCCAAAATATATAAAGAACTCACATGACTCCATTCCAGGAAGGGAAACAACCCAAGTAAAAAATGGTCCAAGAACTGAGTAGACACTTCTCCAAGGAGGACATACAGAGGGCCCGGAGACATATGAAAGGATACTCAACATCACTAGTCATCAGAGAGATGCTAACTAAAACCACAATGAGATACCACTTCAAATGGGTCAGAATGGCCATCATAACTAAATCAACAAACAAGTTGCTAGCAAGATTGTGGAGAAAAGGGAAGCCTAGTACACTGTTGGTGGGAATGCAGACTGGTGCAACCACTATGGAAAACAATATGGAATTTCCTCAAAAAAGTAAAACTGGAACTGCCTTTTGACTCAGCAATCCCACTGCTTGGATTATACACTAAGAGTCCTGAAACACCAATTCAAAAGAACCTGTGCACCCCAATGTTTATAGCAGCACAATTTACGATAACCAAGTGCTGGAAGGAACCTAAGTTACCTTCAGTAAATGTGGATCAAAACAGCATGGTACATTTACACAATGGAATTCTATGCAGCTGAAGGAAAGAAGCAGCTCCTACCCTTCCAGACAGCATGGGTGGATCTGAAGAGCATTATGCTAGGTGAAACAAGCCAGTTGGTGAATGGCAAATACCATATGTCTCACCTATAAGTGGAACCTAATCAACAAACAAACAAGCAAAATATAACCATAGACATTGAAATAAAGAACAAACTGACAGTTATCAGAGTAAAAGTGTGGGGTGGGTAACAGGAGGAAAAGGGAGAAGGGACATCAAGGAACATGTATAAAGGACTCATGAACAAAGCCAACGGGCAGTAGGTGGGTGGAGGTGGGGATTGCTGGTGTTTGGGGCATGTTAAGTAGAAAATGTAGACAAGTGCACTTGAACAACAATTAAAAAAAGGAAAAAAGATTTAATGTGTTAAAAATTATAATATTAAATAACAATATGTAAGAAGTTCTAACTAGTTAAAAAATTGGTTTAGCAGTATCTTAGCTAATTTTAAAAATCATTAAATGTGCTTTATTAATTGCTATAGAAAATCCTCAAGTATCAATAATCACTCTAAACATAAATAGTCTGAACTCACCAATTTAAAGGCACAGAGTAGTAGGTTGGATGAAAAAACAAAACCCAAAATTAGAAACACCACAGTTGCAATGAGAAACATAGACTCAAAGTGAAGGGGTAGAAAATGATACAAGCTAATGGCATCCAGAGAAAAATGGGTGTATGCATGGTTACAACTGACAAAATAGTTCTAAGATAAAAAAAGGTAACAAGAACAGAGATGGGAATTTTATAATAGTAAAGGGCACAATACATCAAGATGGCATAACACCCAATCTAGGAGCACAAAAATATATAAAGTAACTACTATCAGAAATAAACGGAGAAACTGACAAAGTTACAGTTATAATAGGGCACCTAAATACTGCATTTACAGCAATGACTAGATCATCCTAACAAAAGGGCAAAAAGGAAATATTGACATTAAATGACACATTAGAACAAAGGGACATAATTGATATTTATAGAACTTTTCTTGCCAAAATACCAGAATATGCATTCTCTTCTAGTGTACATAGAACACAAAACTAGCCTCAGAAGATTGAAATCATACCAAACCTATTCTCCAACCACAATGTTTTAAAATTGGACATGAACTGCAAAAGAATGCTGGAAGAAACACAAATATGTGGAGATTAATCAACATGCTACTAAATAATGGTTGGGTCAAAGAAGAAGTAAAAGAATAATCAGAAAATAACTAGAGACTAATGAGAATGATAATATGACATACCAATATTTGGGGAATGCAGCAAAAGTGGTATTAAGAGGAAAATTTAAAGGATATTGACTTTGTGAGATAAATACATTTGATATGTAGGAATATGACTTAATCTAAGCCATATTCTTTTGATTTTTTCTTATTGTTGGCCTATACTTCCATGTGATGCCCTCAGCCTCTATGTACATGATCATGGTATTGACAAAATCAAATCACTTCTAGTAACATTTCTCAGTTTGCTCTGAAAAATGTCTCCTGTAAGAAGAATAACCTACAATTTCAGAATGTTCCCCAGGATCATCTTAGTTCATCTCATTTATATGCATACATTTTTGTGAAAAAAAAAAAAAACTTATTTAATAAAACAGGAGCTATGAGAAAATCATGATTTTTTAATTGTAGTAAATTAATAAAAATTAATTTAACAATAAAAAAAGAGGGAAGTTTAACACTGGCTGGCATGGCTCAGTGGAAAGAGCGCTGACCTGAGAACCAAAAGGTTGCTGGTTCGATTCTCAGTCAGGGCATATGCCTGTGTTGCAGGCCAGGTCCCCTGTAGGGGGTGCATGAAAGACAACCACACACTGATGTTTCTCTCCCTCTCTTTCTCCCTCCCTTCCCCTCTCTCTAAAAATAAATAAATAAAATCTTTTAAAAAAGAGGGAAGTTTATATCATTACAGGTCTATTTCAAGAAGCAAGAAAAAGGACTTCCGGCCAACATGGAGGCATAGGTAGACGCACTGTGCCTCCTCGCACAACCAAGATAGGGACAACAAAGATATAGAAACAAAATAACAACCAGAACTGACAGAAAATTGAAGTTTATGGAAGTCGGACAACCAAGGATTTAAAAATAGACACTTTCATCCAGACCGGTAGGCGGAGTCCGGTCAGGTGAGGGATGCGGAGTGGAGAGCTGAGCACCCGGGGCAGCGCGCAAGTCCGCAGCAGGCAGACCCTGGGCGCACAATCAGCAGTGGCTGGTGGGCCTCAGCCAGGGGGTGGTGACCGGCAGACCTAGCAGACCCTGGGCGCACAAGCAGCGGTGGACGGTGGGCCCTGGCCAGGG
>JAPYXV010003056.1:0-12601 GCA_028533065.1 Trachops cirrhosus
GTGACACAGTTAGAAAGAACCTGAATCACACCCCCAGTTGTGGTTTGAGGTCTCTCCTGAAGGTGTCCAGTCATGCACTGCAAAAAATAGAGACATTTATGGAAGAAGGTACGAGCTACAAGAAACATTGTACATAGGACAACGACGTCTCAGTCCCCTTTGAAGTGGGCACTGGGGACCTCACACAGTTCTCCCAACCGCCATCAGCTGCCCCTTGGTATTTTTCTGTATCTGCGCCTGGGTGTGTGTGTGAGTGTGTGCAGGGGTGTGACAGCGAATAGCAGCCCTGCCCTCGTGCGTTTCTGTTCGGGGGACAAAGGGGACCACATGCTTGCTGTTGCTGAGCCCCACGTGGCCAGAGGAAGGCTCATTGCAACGTTCCTCCTGCACACGGTCGGTCAGAAGGGCTGACGTGGGAGCTCCTCCCCAAAGAAGAAGGGGCGGGGCCTTCCTGGAGCGGAGCCGGCCGCGCAGCGGCAGTGCAGACGCGTCTCACACGCGGGGAGGGAGAGGCGAGACGCCTGCGTGTGCCCGGGAGACGTTCACACCCCAGCGTGGGAAACGGATGTGGACACGAGAGGGAGAAGGACCGTGCCTCACAAGGCTGAGAATGCCGGGAATGTTTGCACCGGTCACTCGCTGCTCTTGTGTCCGCGGGTGGACTCCAGGCCGCTCTGCCCCTCAGGACGCCTGGCTTTCCGCCCCAGAGACGGGACGGGTCTGACCTTTGAAGGCCTTCTGCCCCAGCCCCACGCTGCCTGCCGCCCTGCCGCGTGGGGCGTCCTCGGGGCTCTGGGCTCGCGCACGTGGCCCGGCCGAGGTTGGACGACTTTGAGGGTGACGGCTGGGTCCCCTGCCTGTGGGGGACCCTGTGCTCATGGAGGGCAGGATTCCGAGTGTGCCAGCCAAGGCGCTGGCCGCCAGCGTGCCGACATTACACTCAAATCGGGCCTGAACGTCTGCTCGGAACAGGACAAGGGTCATTGAAACAGTTTGAGTATTACTTCTTTTGGTATACATTTTTTTAATTTTAGATTATTCGGTACAGTTTCTATCCTTTATTCCCATTCCAGCCCACCCACCCATCCCTCCCATTTCCAACCCCCTTAGTTTTGTCCATGTGTCCTCTATATTTGTACCTGTAAACCCTTTCCTTCTCCCCTGAAATTCCCTCCAGTTTGAGTATTATTAACTTGCTCAGAAAGAGACAAAAAAACAAACAAAACAAAAAACCAAACAAACCAAACAAACCTGAAGCTGGACTGGCATCCACAGCTGCCTGGGGGGTTGACTGAGGTTTTTGTTGTATGAGCCAGCGTCTATGCAGATGCTCCGTGGGAAATTAGGTGGGCTCGCGGCTCTCAGCACACTGAGACCTGGACACACGGGGACGAGTACGAGGCTGTTTCCAGCAACAAGGCGCGCTGCAGGGCGAGGGCGAGCGAGGGTGTGCGGGGGCGAGCGGGGGCGAGCGGGGGCGAGCGGGGGCGAGCGCGGGCGGGCGCGTCCCCTGCACGCCGCTTCCGGGCTCACGGGGCCAGTTCCGCGTTCCCTGCCCGTCCGTTACAGAGCAAAGGCCAGACAACTTGGTAACCAACTGCAACAGATCATCGGGATTCTTGAGTGGGACCTCGAGATCCGTTGTGTTAACGCACCTCGTGACTAGGACTTGGAAATCTTTTTGTTATGCCGCAAATCCCGGCTACAAAGGCATGGCCGGTGTGTTTAGTTCTTCGCATTCCCGGGGCAGGGAAAAACCTAGAGTGTAAGAATTTCGGACTGTTCGGTGCGCCCGACCGGATGACAGAGTTGGTCGTGGGTCCAGGTAGGGGGCCTGGTGACCCGGGGAGGGGGGCTTTCCTGTCTGTTCACTGCGCCCAGCAAGTGAGCAGCGGTGTGGCGCACCCTGGGTGGAAGCCGGCGGGTGGGTGTGGCACCCAGGCCTCCGTTTGCTCCCCGCAGAGGTGGGACTCGGGTCCGGGGTCCGCAGCTTCCCCCAGGCGGCCTGAGCCGTGGGCTGCGGCCTTCCACCAAATTACTGAACGGTGCCGCTTCAGCCCTCCGAGGCCACTTCCCATCACACGACACCTCTTCCTGCCGCACCGGTTTATACAAGCATCACGCTTTCCCAGCCGGACTCCCTGAAAATGCAGTGAAAATAAGTGCTCGGGCTGTCCGAGCCTGTGAGCGCACACCACCCTGCTGAAGGACGAGGCTCTGCAGGGACCTAAAAAGGGACAGGGCCTGCGTTTCTGAGGTCAGAGGCACAGCCGTGAACAGGACAGTTTCCCCTAGATGTGAGGCTCGGCGTGCCCCTGCTCTGTGGGAAGCCGGTCAACCTAATAGCCCCCGGCCCAGGACAAGGATGAGCGAAGCCGTGCATGCCTGAGGGAGGGAGGGTGTGCTCTGCAGAGTCTCCCCATCTGTGCTGGGGGGAGGGACGGCCTCTCCCTCGTGCGCCACGGAGCAGCCCGGGTTTTCACTTGGACAGGCGTGGCCTGGGCTCCTCTTGGAGGCTCATTCTGTAGGACTTCTGTCTCTGCATCTTGTTCTGACTCTAAAGTGATTCGTGACAGTGACAGGCCTTTGGGCCGAGTGCCTCGGTAGCTCACACCCACGTCATGCTGCCTGAGGATGGGAAGAAGGGAGAGCTGAGAGCTTTACCGTGTCAGCAAAACCGCTGACGCTCGGAGATGAAGGCGAACGTTCCCAGGCGCTCTCTCGGAGCCGAGCTTCCGCCGGCTCTCTGTGGGCACGGCCACTGTACAGGTCGGCAGGGCAGAGGCCCCTCGTGCACTTTCATCCGGTGGAGAGGCAAGTGGCTTCCCTCCGGCAGGAAAAACCCCCCACAGGGATGACGGTGGGCGGCTCCGTAGAGTATGGACCGCGATGCATGTCCCCGAGCCCTTTTCCCGACATCCAGCTCCCCAGTGCTCCTGTGGACCACCGTTAACGTCTAACTGACAGTTCCTCGTTAGCTAAGGGGCGGCGTAAGTATCAGGCGTGTGTGATATTTCCACGGGAGTTTCCCTCTTGTGACCTTTCTGACAGACTATGGTGCTAGAAAATCACGCAGTCCGGGGCCTGGAGGCTTCTCTCGGGCTTTGCCCGGCTCTCCGAGCAGCACTCTGTCTGTGCCCGTCCTCTCCCCGCGGAGCTTTCCTGAGACGGATTCTGTCACTTCCACTGTCCCAAGAAAACGTCCGACCCGCTCTGCGCCTGCCGCTGCTCAGACTCCGAAGGAGGGAGGGCGGTGAACCCAAAGGGCGCCCGTGTAGCGGGGCCCGGAATCTCCGACCGGGGTCGGGCGTGGCTCATGCCCTTGACGAGCTGTCCCTCAGAAGCTTGTCACCCACCCTGGGCCCTCCCGGGGCCCTCGGTGAGGCCCATTAGACTGGCTGTCTGCCTGGAATGACAGTGTTCGCCACGCTCACCTGGCGGGGTTCGCACCTGCCCGCCCCCGGGGACGGCCTTGTCACTGGGAGCTCTGGCCTCGAGGCTCGGGGACAGTCTCAGTGCCGCCTCCTGTCTGTGCACTGCGAGGTCCTGCTTTGTCACAGGGTGGCACGGGGCTGCTCACATCGTCTTTCCTGATGGTTGTTCCTGAGAACTTGCTCCTGTGACATCACGGCCATGTGCACAGGGTGCCGGTGACTCACTGAGTGTCACCTGCTCCTTCTCCGTGGGCCCCTCGGGGGCATCGGACCCTCTTCCGGGGGCCAACCTTACTATCTTCTTATTTTGTTCTTTTTAGGAATTCGGCTCCTCTTTGGGGGGCTTCACCTTCCAGTGCAAAATAGACTAGTTAAGGTGTTTTGCTAAGTGAAAGAATTGTGGACTTTAAGAAATCAAGTCACTGTTCTGGGAATCAGAGATGGCGGGAACAACTGTTCCCGTCAGCCTCGGTGGCCACGCCGTGAACCTGCCCCCGACCCCGTAACAGGCAGCTGGGTGGGGGTGGGGCCGGGGATTGGAGAGGGACGGGGTCGGGAGAGGAGGCGGGAAGTTCCCCTTGCACCCATTCCAACCCCCGGCCCACGCCGCCTCGCCGTGCCCCGTGCCTGGGTGTCCGAGCCGCTCTGCGGAGCTGGTGGCCGCTGGGACAGTGCTCGTCCCTCCAACCCCACCGGAGGCAGCTTAAGCGTCCTCAGCACCTGGGGGACGTGGCTGGCCGTGCAAGGTGAGGAAACGTCATTTTCGAGGAAACCCTGGCCACGGACAGTTGGAACCAAACCCGAAGAGGAACGTTTCCGTAGGAAACTGGGGACGGGCTTTTACTGGTGCCATTTGGTTATTCCGGGCAGCAGCGGCCCCGCGTTTCCCTGACACAGTGGGCTTAGATGACACGCAGCAGGTGCTGGCTGCGGGGTAGATGCGGTGGCCCCGAGAGGCTTGTCGTAGCCCCAACCTCTGTCACCAAGCCGCTTTTCCACGTCTCAGAGGGGCCGAGGTGAGGCGGCTATGAAGAGCCCGAGCTCGCTGGAACTGTGCCATCTGGGCCCACTCATCTCCACGAAGGGAATTGGGGCAACCGGGCAGGTGATGGGGGGCGGAGGGGCCCGTGTGTCCCTCACGGGGGGTGGGCCGGGGGTGGGGTGACTCCTGTTCCAGCAGGCCCTGCGTTCCAGGCCCCCCCCCGCCCCGCGCAGCGCGAGGCCGAGTGGGGAGTCCGTGCAGGGAGCCTAGGGCTGCTTCTCCTCCCTTCACGCCGCTTTGCGGAACGGCGCTGCCATATGGGCCGTTATGTTTAAATAGCAGATGCGGAGAGCTCACCAAGTGGAAAATGCCGAAGCGCGGTGCCATTTGCAAACAGGTTTTCCAGGGAAAGCTGGCTTCCTCGCAAGGTTTGGGATTTATTGCCTCCATTCCGCTTCTAATTACAGAGGTCCCCACAGCACGGAGCGGCTGGGGAGGCGGCCGGCCGCCCAGGAATGGGCTTCGGGAGACTGCTGTTCACACCGTCAGGGAGCGGATTGATCTCTCCGCAGCGGAACCTTACGCCAGCCGGGCGGGGATGCTGTCGCTGTACGGGTGACCGGGGCGAAGACCTCGCCTTATAGCGGAGAGACGCCCGAGAAGGCGTGTTCTCCTTAACCAGGGGAGGGGAAGTGCAGCAAAGGGGTTGGAGGGAGGACAGGAGAAATGGGCTGGGGGACCAGCCTGGGCGTGGCGGTTTAGGGGGGAGGCCCGCGTTGCACGGGGGGCGGCTGGGCCTGGGTTCCAGTCTTGCCTCCACACTCACTGTGTGTGGTGGGACTTAGGCTGTGACGTCAGGCTGCCGGAGGTCCAGTTCTCCGCCTGTCCTTCAGGGCTGCAGCCAGAGTTCAACGAAATGCTGTCTGTGATGCAGCGGGTTCACCCTCGGCGGGCCAGCCGTTGTCATTGTTAATCGCGTATGCTTCATTAGCTCGGTGTATAGGGAATAAAGCGCCATTGATTCATTATAAAGCTTATCACCAGTTTTAAATCCCTAGTATAACACGCTCATCCTGTTATTATTAATATTAATGCTCCTTCTATAGTAACCAGAGAAACAGTTTAAGATGCCAATTCGCTGCATAAAATGCCACCAGGTTGAACATCAGTGAAAACGACTTCAAATGGAGAATGAGAAATATTGGACACTGTCACTTAATCCTTTCTAGGGAGTGGAAGTACTGAATTAAAGGGATCACAGTGGATGTGTTTGCGAAGAGGAGGCTGCTTGGATTCTATGGGCATTGTGACATTCACAGCTACTACAGGATTTAAGGTAAAGTAACGACATTATTGTTATTATGAAAAAGACATCGTGAAGTGGTGCCTGCCATGGAAATCCTCGCCTTCTCCTTGACCTTCAGCCCCTTGCCAACACTGGGGTGAGGACTGGCCTTCAGAAAGGGGCCAGGATGGTGTCCTGGCTAAGGGTTAGGGTAGTGCCCAATGTTAAAAAGTCAAATTTGCATACCGTTAACGAGCATACATTTTACTGTATTCATGGGGCACCTCTTACGTATTTGGCCGTGTATAATGCACACTTTTTGCCCAGGTGTTTTGAGGGGAATGAGGGCGTGCATTATACATGGGCAGTACTAATTCTGTGTCTATCTAAATATCTTTAGTTCTGTTATTTATGTTTATGCGTTAAAAGTGTAACTCTATACAAAGCAGTAACAATATTCATATGCAAAATAATACCCTGGGAAACGATCATTGGTATTGTTTCTAAATATAAGTAAATAAAAAAATTGAATTAAAAAAATTCCAAGAAAAGATTTTTCTCCTGAAAGCTTGGGCCACAAACATGAGTGCATAGTAAACATGGGAGTGGGTGATTCCCGGCAAAAGATGGTATGTTACTGAGACGTTAATTAAAAAACCGAATGGCTGGTTTTAGATTAAGAACAGACACGCGCCTCCTCCCGCCCATGGCGGCAGGACCCGCGCTGCTGGAGCGGACCCGCAGCCGGAGCTTCGGTGCCGCCTTCCCATCGGGACCCGGCATCGCACGGAGGTGAGGGAGCTCCCCGACTTCTCTCCGCGGAGACTCTTGTGACACCCGTAAAAAAGTGACAAGACAGTGTCTGTCAGAGCATCCGGCATAGCATCTGAAATGAAAGTCTGTGGGTTTGAAATCCTTTCTTTCCATATTTCCCCCTGACCTCGCCAGCAGGGCCCTTTTATTGGAGAAAGGCAGAGAGAAAAAGATGTTAGTCAGAGCTTAGTTTTAAGTTTCAAATTCCAGTTGTGGGTACCAGGAGCCCAAATTGGAAGAAATTAGCACGTGGTCTATCTCAAAGCGACAGGGTTTCATAGAACACGTGCTGAGCCGGTCCTTTTTCTCTGCGGCCCCTACTCCCGTCCAGGGCGGGGGCGTATCCCTCCGCACGCACGGGCGGCTTCTGCAAGCGGGACTTGCTCCGCAGAGTGGGGCCGGGCTAGCCCTAGATGGTGCGGCTTTCCTGCCTCCCGCGTTCCCTCCAGCTTCCGTCCTGGATGGGCGGAGGGCAGCTGGCGAGCTCCCGCGTTCCCTCCAGCTTCCGTCCTGGATGGGCAGAGGGCAGCTGGGGACCTCGTGACGGAGTGGCCCTCGGTGTGGGCAAGTCCAAGTGCCGGGGACCTGGGCCTCGCTTCTGCAGACTCGGCCCTAGGCACCCAGAGTGGACTCCCCCACGCAGCCTGACCCCGGAGCAGGAAAATTCACAGGGACAGGGCACCCAGCATGGCTCGGGGACACTGTCCAGCGTGTCTTAAGCCTTCCTGTTTTGCCGAGTGGACCCAATGGAATGGCCACGACGTGGGCTACACATGCCCCAAAGCAGAGATGGTGACTGGACACGGACAGAGAGGGAGCTGCAGGGGGTCACAAGCAAACACTCCCAGGGACGGGGTTCCATTCGGAGGGACGGCAGGGGACGGCAGTCCTACCCGAACAGGACGCCCTTCCTGCAGATGTCGTGTGAGGCTCCGTCTGCCCGGAGCGCGCTCAGCCTGGGCTGAAGGGGACGAGATAAAAGGAACAGGCTCTGTGTTTACCGGTGACGGAGGAAAGGAGCTGGACAGGGCTGGATTTCCCTGAACCCGTGAGGCTTACTTTTCAAGAGGTTGAGACGTGAGCCCAAGATGGATAGTACGTTACACTGTAGGGAGATGCAGTTGTGCTTCTGCACCCTGAGCTTGTGATCGGAAGTTCGCCCTGCCGCACACACACCTGAGAAGAGATGCTGCAGGTCGTCGGGCCGCGGGGACCACGGGAACCCCAGTTTACTCCACGTTGGACGTGCCTTTGGGAGTCCACAGGAACACGTAAAATCTCTGACCTAGTTTACACCCCGGTGTCACGCAGGCAGGACACGTGGTTGATACTCGGCTTACCAGGGCGCTCTCAGAGAGCCCGAGCCGGCCTGCCTGCGCACCCGCAAGGGGAGGGCTCCTGTGTTCTGCTCCGGGTGCCCGAAAACACAGCGGGGAAGCCGTCCTTATTTCCCGCCTCTATACTCAAGTGTGTGTGTGGTCATCACCAGCTCAGATCTCATTTTGGTTTGCCTTCATCTGCCCCCTGCTGTGCTTCTCCTCCGGCCCTTGCACGACGCCCACCCCGTGCAGTGCCCGCCTCGCCGCTCCGTGGCCCAGGCCTTCGGGGCCCGTCCCCATTTCGGGGACGGCAGCACCTAGCTGCTCACAAAGTGGCCTGTGGGTGTCTCAGAAAACCCGCCTTAGTTTTAATTAAAAAAAAAACACCCAGCTTCGGTGCACAGTATGCAATCGGCACAGCATCTCCACGGAGCTGCCTGCTGGAATACACTGGATTCATCGTTTGATCAGAAGGTCTTCTGTGCTCACACACTATGCCCCACACACATCCACACATCTGTGTGATTTCGCGTGTTTTCGTTCTGAGGACTCTCACCACGCATGTCCTAGCCGCCGTGGACCCTCCTGTCAGAAATAACGTCTCTGGCCTCAGAGTGAAATTCAGGGTCTGCGTTTGAACCGCATGGTTCTTTGTGTGCGGGCGGAGCCTTCGAACCCACCGCGCTTGGAGAGGTGGTGGCGGAGAGCATTTTGGGAACGAGGAGCCGGCACCTTGGCGGTGAAGGGACTTGGCCGAGGTCCCGTTACTAATGAAGCCGACGGCCGTAATTGGAACCTCACTCTCGTTTTGTAAACTCGACACTTTTGTTTTTCAAGCAATAGCACTTCTGCCCAAAGAAGTGAATATTTAACGGGTGCACAGCACTTACCAGTCTACGTGGCGTTTCTCAAATCTTCCTTCCAACTTAAGACCAGGGTGGAGCCGGGCCCAGCTTCCCTGTCGTGAGGGGACAGCGCTGGCCACCAGCCGCTGGCCGCTGGCCCTGGCCGAGGAGCAGGCAGCGGGAGCTGGGGCAGCCGGCACCAGACTCGTCATCCGGGGTTGGTTGGTTTGTTTCTTCATTGCTTTCAGCGCCCTCTCTTCCCTCCTCCTTCCTTACTTCCTTAGAACCGACCTGCCTGCCTTATCCCAACCCGCTCCAAAATAAAGGGAGAGCTATCTGTTCTCTAATTCGATGTGGAGAGTTTGAACAGTGTAATTGCGATGCCTTAATCTTTCTGATTGTAAAAGCAATGTGCGCTCATTTGGTAGGAATTTTGAAAATACTCCAAAGTCTAAACACTAAAACACACACCCTGTTATCCCAGTCCCCAAAATAACGACTTGTAATATCTAGCTATTGACTTACTGATGTTTCTCTGTTCCCTCTACCTATTTTATTTCAGCTACCCTACTTATTGCCTACTTATATTTATCTTTTATTTATGTTTCTAGATCTCTGTAAGTATAATCTTTACAAATTCAGATCAAGTCAATATATTTTTATTCATAAATATATAATAACCAGTTGCCCATGTGATAAATAGTTTTTAGAAATGTGACTTATTTGATCGATTTCCAGTTGGCCTTTTCTGCTGTCCCAAGCTTTTTCTTCTGTGATAAACAACACTGCAACAGACAACCTTCCCAGGCCCCAAAACTTCCCCAAAGCATCGGGCATCCTCACGGTTGCTTGTGAGTTGCTTGTTTTTCCAACACGAGGGAAGCGTGTGGGTGCAGTGGGACCCCAAAGCAGATACCTGGGGGCTTGACCGCTGCAAGCCCAGAGCTGGCTGCAGAGAGACGGCTGGACGCTTGCGACCACAGGCTGGACGGCTTTGGCGAGCCCTTGGCCCCGACAGCTTCATGAAAGCGGCCACCAGGGTCTCTGTGACAATGTCAGACGGGCCCGGAATGCTGTTTAGAATCCGAGTTCCTTCTGGCCTTAGGTCCCAGTTCCATGAAAGGGTGGCTTCTGATCCTCTGAGGGGGTCACTGTCCCTGAAACTCCCGTCCCTAGTCCAGAGCCTTCGGACAGGGCACATGCCCCCTTGGGAAGGCTGCGGATGGATGCTGGAGTTCTCTGTTGCGTGCCTGACACATGCTCGCTCCGGGAGACGAGCCCAGTGCCCTCACTCAGCCAGTGCTCTGCGGAGAGCCTGCCCGGGGGGGGGCAGGGGGGGGGACATTCACAGGCTGGCAGGGACGGCAGGACGCCCTCGGCTCCCCTCGCTGCCTCTGTTCTTCGCAGCGGTTCTGATGAGGACGCTTCCTCCCCGACCCTCCTCCTTCGGGGCGAGCAGACGGGGCTGGGCGAGGTGAAGGAATGCCGCCCAGGCCCTGTGGCTCGCAAGCGGCCAGGCCGACAGATGGAGCCCGTTCCCCTGCCGGAGGGCTCCCCGGTTCAGCCCGTGCCCGTTTGGTCCTGGATCACTCCCCGCTGGGGGAGGGGGTTGGGGTGGGGCAGTCCCCCGCGTATGGGATGTGTAACAGCGTCTTCGATCTCCGCTCACTAGGTGGAGGTGGCACCTTGCCACCTTCCCTAGGTGTGACGACCAAAAGAGTCTCCACTGGCAAATGCCCTGTGTGTGTGGGGGGGGCACACACCATCCAAACGAGAACGGCCAGCTCCATCCCATCGCGAGGCTTTAAGTGGCAGGCGGTGCTTCATCTCCCGGGAAAACACACTTCACCTAATGGATTCCGTTCGCCGGAAAACGTGTTTCTCTCCACGCCAGTCTCAAGTTGATTGGCAGCCTCTCGTGTCGCGGGGGCGGAGACACAGAGCGGTGGTGCCCGCCGGCCCTGCGGGTCTGCACGGCCGCCAGGCTTGCTGTGCAGTGTGGAGGCTGTGCCCTCCAGCCCCAGAGAAGGCGCCTCTTTCTCTCTCATCAAGCAGCATGCTGGTCCAAGCAGGAATCTTTTTTATTAGCATTCCGAGCATCTGACGGTTTTACTCACTGCTGTCTTCATTCTCCAGATTGCTGCCTTTTCCTTTTCACAAGCTGCCTCCATGTTTCCCAATCTCTCCGTACCTGGCACTAGGGGAAGAGGCAGATTGAGAATATGCTTATGACTCTGGCTTCCAAGTTAACGTGGAAAAAGACGGAAAGTTTACATGAGTTGAAAAAGTCATTCCCTGAAATGAGGAGGCAGCCGCTGCTCCTCAGTTGTCCGGGGAGGAACCAGAAGCTGCCGACAGTCTCCGTCCAAATCGGTCATTCAGGGGGTCTGATGGGAAGTGAGTGTCACCACCAGGAACTGCAGTCATTGCCCCGTGGGCCCGAACGTCCACCTGTGTCCTGCATCCGGAGGTAGCTGCACAGCAGCTGGGATGAGAAGTCGGTCCTTTACCGGAGCCTGGTGACCAGCGCCCCGCCCAGGCCGCGTGAGCGGGGTTACGGCAGATGGCTTTGTTCGGCGAGCTCTCCGCGGTGCTCAGAGACGTCGCAGACGTGAGTGAGGGCGTGTGGCCCGCGCCTGCCGGCCGGGGTCAGGTGCCTGCCCCACACCCCCGAGGGAGGGAGACTGGACAGGAACTGCCCCACGTCTCAGCAGCAGACTTGGTCAGTGACTCTGGAGGGACACCTGGGACAGGTTTCTGGTGGGGACCCATCTCTGGTCAGTTCCAACCTCAGAGCTGTCGTCCCTCGGAGGCCAGTCTGGCTCGTTTCCTCCTCCTCCCCGACGGGGCGAGGCAGGGGCCGGGGACACGGGCTGAGAGGCACTGTGACGTGGAAGACAGACTGCTGGCTCTGTCACTTCGGAAACCTTCGCCGACGCCCCCGATCCCTCTGTGTGGCAGCTTCCTCATCTGTCACGTGAAGAGAAGAGGGGCGGGGACTCAACACCACATTGTCCGGATTGGCCCTGTTCTCTTTGTTTTGTGATCTCGTTTGTAATGACCCAGGAAGCCATGGAACCATCAGTGAGTACACTGCCCATGGACACACCCATTACACTGGAGACGAACGCCCCAGGCCTCGAGGAATGCGGAGGACCGCTGTCACTCCCCGTCCCCCAGGGTGGGCCCTGCTCACAGCTCATCCGACAGCTTTCCAGGTCTTTTCTGTGCATTCACGGAACATGCAGGAGAAGGTGCCCCCACCCCCACCTTTTTTAGTCACACAGCAGGCCCTGGGGGGCTTATGGGCAGACAAACAAGGACATATCTCTCCCCGCTTCTTACACCAACGTAGCTTTTCTACACGACCAACCTTTCTCTCTGTCCCTCACCTGCGTTGGCAAAGGTGCCGGGAGCCATGGGGTTAGGCTGTGAGAGCCGAGGGCTGGGCCACAGGTCGCTGACCCGGGGCGGGAAAGGGCACTGGCCCCGCGAGCAGAGGGCACCCCCACGCAAACGTCTGTTCTCGGGGAATTAACACATAACACGAGGGTCCCTTTGGGTGCCACGTACCCCCGGGCCTGCCATTTCTCCTGGAATGCTTCGGCCTCTGGCTGTGGCAGGTGACCCCCTGGGGACTGGCTGCTGCCAGACTATAGTGATGTCTGGATCGGACTGTCCCTCCAGGCTGGGCAGAGCCACGGGCGCACCTTGGAGGGAACGGACAAGGCTTGTCAGGACAAATGTCGTGTTGAAAGCAGGGAACCCTGGTGCTGCTGGAACCCCGCTGGGTGTGGAGCGAGGCTCCGGGCACACACACGCACCCTGGGCTCCGGGTACACACACGCACCCTGGGCTCCGGGCACACACACGCACTCTGGGCTCCGGGCACACACACGCACCCTGGGCACTGGGCACACACA
>JAPYXV010003058.1:0-12597 GCA_028533065.1 Trachops cirrhosus
CTTACCTCAAGTAAAATAGATTGGCAATCTTATATCTAAAGATGGAAGCTAATTAATCTCGAAAGACTCAGGAGGATCTTATTTTTTTCCTCTTTAAAATAAGGAAATAAACTTAAGGATGCTGGATTGTAGTGGATATTGTCAAAATTGGGTTTAGAATCTTTTCAATTTTTATTTGTTCTAACATAGCCAAATTGACTTGATCTAGTTCATGGAACAGCCCTACTCCCACCCCCCCAAAAGTATTAAGATGTAAAATCTCTAAAGAGTTATATAAAGCTCACGTTATGTCACACATTTAAGGATAAACTGTTAAACTTTTTTTTAAAGATTTTATTTATTTATCTTCAGAGGGGAAGGGAAGGAGAGAGGGAGAGAAATATCAATGTATGGTTGCTTCCTGTGCATTCCCTGCTGGGAACTGGCCTGCAACCCAGGCATATGCCCTGACTGGGAATCGAACCATGATCTCTTGGTTCACAGGCCCGCGCTTAATCCACTAAGCTACACCAGCCAGGGCCAACTTTTAAACTTTTTATACCAAAATATTTTGGAAGTTTTAACTCAAAACATAGAGTTCGCCATAGACCTCTACAATATTATCATCACCAATTAGAATAAGAAGCCAAAGGGCTCCCTCCTGCATGACAGCCCTCTCTGCTGTAGGCATGTTGTGCAAACAAACCGTAAAGAAATTGATGGGCTCTCCATTTTTTATGTTTTCATTTTTTTGAATCTCTATTGAATTCAGATCATACTCAACACTTCCGTAAGTTTCACACTTTCTGCACCTACTCTTTTAAACTTTTTTAAATTTATTTTTTAATCATTATTCAAGCATAGTTTTTATCCTTTACTCCCATTCCAGCCAACCCACCCATCCCTCCCTCCTCCCTCCCATCTCCAACCCCCCTAGTTTTTGTCCATATGTCCTTTATATTTGTTCCTGTAAACCCTTCCCTTGTCCCCTGAAATTCCCTCCTCTTTCCCCTCTGGTCAATGACAACCTGTACTCTATTTCAGTGTAGTTTGTTATATTTTATTTGTTTCTTTGTTTTGTTGTTTAGATTCCTGTTAAAGGCGATATCATATGGTATTTGTCTTACAATGCCTGGCTTATTTTGCTTAACATAATGCTTTCCAGTTCCATCCATGCTGTTGCAAAGGGTAGGAGCTCCTTCTTTCTTTCTGCTGCACAGAATTGTGTAAATGTACCATAGTTTTTTGATCCATTCAAACCTAGGTGCCTATCAGTAAACACCTAGGAAACACCTAGGTTGTTTCCAGCACTTAGCTATTGTAAATTGTGCTGTTATGAACATTGGGGTGCATAGGTTCTTTTGGATTGTTGTTTCAGGATTCTTAGGTTATAGTTCCAGCAGTGGAATTGCTGGGTCAAATGTCAGATACATTTTTAGTTTTCTGAGAAAGTTCTATACTGTTTTCCATAGTGGTCCTTCCAGTCTGCAATCCCACCAACAGTGTACTAGGGTTCCTTTTTCTCCAAAAACTCTCCAGCACTTTTTTTTTGTTGTTTTGTTTATGATGGCCATTCTGACCAGTGTGAAGTGGTATCTCATTGTGATTTTAATTTGCAACTCTCTGATAGCTAGCAATACTGAGCCTCTTTTCATGTGTCTCTGGATCCTCTGTGTGTCCTCCTTGGAGAGACGTCTATTCAAGTCCTTTGCCCATTTTTTAATTGGGTTGCTTGTTTTCCTAGAGTGGATAGTGTAAGTTCTTTATATATTTTGGAGATTACACCCTTGTTCTAGGTATCGTTGGCAAATATGTTTTCCCAAGAGAACCAGTTGGTTCTTTTTTTATTTTAATACTGTTTTCTTTAGCCATGCAGAAGCTTTTTATTTTGTTGAAATCCCATTTGTTTATTCTTTGCTTTATGTCCTTTGCTCTAGGGGACATGCCAGTTTCTGTGTGAAATATCTGAGATAGTCCTGCCTATGTTCTCCTCTAGGACTTTAATTGAGTCACAGTTTATATTTAAGTCTCTTATCCACCTTGAATTTATTTTTGTGTATGGTGTAATTTGGTGCTCGAGTTTCATTTTTTTTTGCATGTAGCTGTCCAGTTCCCCCAACACCATTTGTTGAAGAGGTTATTGTTACTCCATTTTATGTTGCTGCCCCCTTTGTCACATATTAATTGTCCATAGAGATTTGGGTTTATTTCTGGGCACTCTGTTCTGTTCCATTGGTCTATGTGCCTGATTTTACGCCAATACCAGGCTGTTTTGTTTAGAGTGGCCTTGTAATATAGTTAGTATCAGGTATTGTGATCCCTCCTACTTTACTCTTCTTTCTCAAAACTGCAGCAGCTATTCCGGGCCATTTATGGTTCCATATAAATTTTTGAAGTGTTTGTTCTATACCTCTGAAATATGCCATTGGTACTTTAATAGGTATTGCATTGAATGTGTAGATTGCTTTGGGTAGTATGGACATTTTGATGATGTTAATTCTTCCAATCCATGAACACAGTATATGTTTCCATTTGTTTGCGTCTTCCTTGATTTCTTTCTTCAGTGTTATGTAGTTTTCTGAATACAGGTCTTTTACCTCTTTAGTTAGGTTTATTCCTAGGCATTTTATTTTTCTTTTTGCTATATTAAATGGGATTTTTTCTTGATTTCTGCTTCTGCTGTTTCATTGTCGGTGTACAAAAATGCCCTTGATTTCTAGATATTGACTTTGTATCCCGCTGTTTCGCCAAATTCATTTATTAGGTCAAGCAGTTTTTTGTCCCAGTCTATAGGATTTTCTATACACACTATCATGTCATCTGCAAACAGTGACAGTTTTGTTTCCTCCTTTCCGATTTGGATGCCTTTTATTTCCTTTTCTTTTCTGATCCCTGTTGCTAAATCTTCCAGTACTATATTGAATAGACGCACTGAAAGTGGACAGCCTTGTCTTATTCCTGACCTTAATGGAAAAGATTTTAGTTTTTGCCCGTTGAGTATGATGTTGGATGTTGGTCTCTCACATATGGCCTTTATTATGTTGAGGAATGCCCCCTTTATCCCCACTTTGCTAAGTGTTTTTATCATAAACATGGGTTGTACCTTATTAAATGCTTTTTCTGCATCTATTGATATGATCATGTGATTTTTGTCTTTGCTTTTGTTTATGTGATATTTTACATTTACTGATTTGCAAATATTGAACCATCCTTGCATCCCTGGGTTGAATCACACTTGGTCATGTTGTACGATCTTTCTATTGTATTGTTGATTGTCGTTTGCCAATACTCTGTTGAGGATTTTAGCGTCTATGTTCATCAGTGATATTGGCCTAATGTTTTCTTTCTTTGTTGTGTCTTTATCTGGTTTTGGTACTAGTATGATGTTGGCCTCATAAAAGAGTTAGAGAGTCTTCCCTCCTTTTGGATTTTTTATAACAGTCTGTGAAGGATAGGAGTTAACTCTCCCTTAAATGCTTTGTAGGGATCTCCTGCTTTGTAGAAATCTCCTGTGAAACCATCTGGTCCTGGGCTTTTGTGTGTCTGGAGTTTTCTGATTACTGCTTCAATTTTACCTTTACCATGTGACTTAGGAAGCAGGAGAAACAATGAAGGACTAGAGACAGGGATAATGTGAGACTTTGCAGGAAAGGAAAGGGGTGAAAGGACTCTTGCTGGTGGGTCACAAGATGGTGTTATATGGTTTTGCATTAAAAACTGGAGATCTGGGCAGAAACGCTGATGGTGCTGGGAATCAGGGGAGGCCTGTGCACCGAACAGAGATGACTGAGAGGAACTGGGAGACCTGAGATGCAGAGTTCTCTTTTGTTTTGTTTTTTTTTCCTTCTAGAGAATGGATGCTTCTGAATGACAGATTCTAACATTGGCTAACCAGGGGGAGGGAAGGACTATGTGTGTTTGTGGGTGTTTTAAGGGATTTTGGGATTTTATCGCAGACATTAAGTCATTACTCTAAGTCTGTATAACTTTGGAATAAATAGTTCCTTTCTTATCCACCAAACTCTGGCATTGAGAGTCATAATTCCAATTCTGTGGTGGTGGACAAAGAATCTACAGTGACAGAGCGACCCCGAAGCCTGTGGGTCTATTTTGTAACTTCCTCACCTGTGGGACTTTTAGATGGTCATTCTACTTGACAGCATTCTGTTCTTACGGCCTGCTCTGCAAATAAACCTTAAGTTTACAGCTTCCAAGTGTAGAACTAGCAGAAATCAGATTAAAATTAATAATTAATAATAGATTGGCCTTAATAAATAAGAATCCATCTTAGGGTCAGATGATTAAAACTGGGTTGGTGTATAGTGTGTTTTTAAACTACAAGTTAAAGTAATACAAGATACAAAACAGAGAGAAATGAAACAGCACAACTTAGATCATGAAAGCTAATGGGTTACAAATGTTCCAGAGTCTTTTTCTAATAAGGCCCGTGGGACATGACTGCCTCCCATTTATCTGCTTTTTCCTTTGAATCCATTTGTCTTTGACTTCCATCCAAGTTTGAAGTCTTGCTGCATCACCAATGGTTTATTGTTCAGCAAGACAAACGCTGCCCCCAAGACTTTCTAAGAATCCTTTCCTAGCATTTGTTACAATATTATCTAACTAAATAATTGGTCACCAATGTATTCTTTAGGTTGAATTATAACGAAAAGGGTCAGTGTGGACAAAAAAGGGACCACATACTAAACCTGACAAGCTCATGGGAGGACTGCATGGTGGGACCTACAAACTCAGAGACCTGAGGTGACCACATAGGATTGTGTGAAATTATAACTTTTAACCCAAACTGACTCATGGTGGGTATTCATGTCCTAGACTGGTATCTTTCCTGACAAAGCTCAATCTTTACCCTAACTGAGTGTTATTGTCTTTTTGCCTCTAGCATAACATACCTTTAAAAGGTCAGAAAAATTTTTATTCCTGACCTCCACTGCACCATAGCAGAGACCACACAACTTTGCATCACTATTCTTATTGTCTTCATTGTTAACCACTAACGATTCTGTACCAACCAACCTAACAATTTTATGTGTGTATTTGGTTTACTTTTTACCCAGTCTCAGAGATTTGAGCACTTTGCTTTCTTCCACCTCCCTAAACTTTTACCAATGGATTTCATATAACTATGGAGTTCTCTGCCTTTAAATGTACTGTATAAAATAAGGTATAAAATTCCGTTTTATAGAACATTTTCTCAATCCATTGTGATTTTGCTTCCTGCAGTTATCCTATTGGGCTGGCATAAGCTCATAAAAATTCTCTTTAGGTTAAAGAATTTCTTAAGTTGACAGCTGAAAATTCTAATCTTCTGATCAATACTTGGTCTTTCTGGTTACCTGCCCTCACTTTACAACTACCTAGAGGCCTTCGGAGAGTTGCATCATACAAGAAAAGGCACTCTCAGCATCCATGTGTCTAAGAAAATCCCAGGAGTTTTAGATGTCCTTGTCTAAAATACAAGAAATAAGTCCAAACATATTTTTATGACATCACTTGAGGCAACAGAAGCTTACTGAGGTGGGCTCACTCATCCAGAGTCACACAGCCTGCATGTGGGCTCAGAAATGTCAAGTATTCTCTGTGGGCACTTGGCATATATCCTTCATTTTTATAGGTTTCATGTTATATCAGAGGGAATAGAAGTTAAAGACTACCTTACTTCTACTCTTAGTGATTGAGTTCTGGAGGTGAATTAAATGCAGTTTCTGAGGTTCACTGGTTCATAGTATAGAAGCTGGACAATAATGGACCCATTATTTCTGCCGCCATGTTGACTGATGGCTGGGTTGTGGCAGACACATCTTCATGTGAAGATGCAGGTGTTTCTGTCCCTCTGGGTGGGGCTGTGTCCCGCAACCTTGAAACCGGACAACCAGGGTCAACACTCTACCTTCCATTTGTCTACCTCCTTATTGGTTTTATAATTAGTAATTGTTTGCATTACACAGTTTTCTGCACACATCCCCATGGCCAGCTTACGTGTAATATCCCCAAAGTGGGAACAACACAAATGTCCATAAAACGGTGAATCACTAAACAAAATCAATGCAACCCTGAAATATATGAAACAACAATGACATATAACTAGAGTATAAAAAGAATTAACTATGTCAAAACAATTATGTTCAGTGAAGAAGCCAATCTCAGTGAAAATTATACATTTTATGATAAAAACTGTGAATATTTCAGAAAATGCAAAGGAATTTATAGTGAAAAAAGCCACTGAGACATTCTTTAAGACTAAAAAGGAGGTGTAGAGGTGAAGAAAAAAGAGATCACAGCAGGGCATGAGAAGAC
This sequence comes from Trachops cirrhosus, assembly GCA_028533065.1. Taxonomy (NCBI): domain Eukaryota; kingdom Metazoa; phylum Chordata; class Mammalia; order Chiroptera; family Phyllostomidae; genus Trachops; species Trachops cirrhosus. Next base: position 6,298 of record JAPYXV010003058.1, read on the forward strand.
TTTAATAGTATGGGGCATGGTCTTTATTCTGTTTTTACAGCTTGTCTGGTGTGTGGATCTGAGAAAACTTCATACATTGTATACTGTCAACATGTTAATCCAATTATTTTCAACTATAACCCAAAAATATACATAAAATTATGCATGAAATATTACCTAAAGTATAAGTTGAACAAAAATTATTAAAGTAAAATAAAAAATCCTTAATTATAACATGACATTTTCTTCCCCATTTTCCACCAGGGTGTGGCAGAATTACCCTGCAGATTAGAGTCTTTCTTGGACACTGTTGACCCCATTCAGCACAACCCACAGCCCAGCCAATCCTACCTCACAAGCATCAATCATTACACAATCTTTCTAGCTCTCAATGCTCCCAACATTGGGCTGCATCTGCTCCTCCATCCAACCAACCATCAGCCCTTTGCTTGCCAGTCCTATGTAGACAGGTTTGTTTTTTCTTAATACCCTCTATACATCAAGGGGAAAATGGCCACTAACTGATTAGGTTCCAGCCAAGAAATCACTTTTTCAGAAGTGCTCTCTGTGATCTCCAGACCAGCTGACACTCAAGTACATGTTGGGTATGCACCCGGAGTTCTCCTTCACAACCTTTTGATGGATTATAAGTAACTCCCTAGAGCACTGATTTATCTGAGACCCTGTCTCTGTTACAACAAACACAATATGCACTGGGCTCACATATGTCTTATTCTCTTTGGAGCTCCCAGGGCACAGCCAAGAGCCTGACATGTCATAGATGCTCCATAAACACTCATTAAATCAATAAAGTAAATCGCACAATGTAAGGCTGTCACTCTGGGTGACACTTGCAGTCAAATGATGTTCTTTATAGACACACAGGCATTGGTGTCACCATGACAAGAGGCCTCAGCATGCCTGGGGACACCATAGAGTCAGGTTTTGTCTCATACAGTCATGAGGAAGGAAAGGAATCTAATAACAGTAAAGGGTTTGACTGCTCTTTATTCCCTCCAAAATCACATCCCTGCATAGTCCCACCTTGTGAGTTATGTCTCATCACCAATGTAGTGATGGTGGACACACAGGACAGTTTGGGGATCAGCCTTCCAGCCCAGCACCCTCCTCCAAAAGCCTCAGAAGAATCTTCACCAGGCACTTCCTTTGAACACTTGAAAGCAGAGAGCTCTGTCTAAACCAGTACATCCCCCTGGTGGGAAAGTTCTTCTGACACTGCACTCGTAATATTTGGGTCAATGCCTGCCTTTTCACTGATCCCATCATACACTCCACAACATCCCTGTGCAGCACCTGACATTGGCTGCAAGTCTACCTCTGTCCTCTAGGGAGCAATATTGAGACACCCATGAAATAGACCCATGAAATAGACACCTGGATTTGGCTAAGATGGAGAAGTAGCCTGATTTCATCTCCTGCTTCAACAAGCCTTTCTTGGGCACTCTCTCCTGATTTCTCTGTCCCACCTTCTACTTCTAGAGACTGTTAAGAAAAAGGGGCTGTGTTGCAACTCTGACAAGCTGATCGGGCCACATGGAAGGCCTGACCATCCTCACAGGTTATTCTGATCAGATATTTCTAATTTGGCAGGTGATGGCAAGTTGCCACATGGAAAGCCTCCATTTCCTTAGGAAAGGTCAGTCTTTACCTTCAGGGAGCCCTGACACCTTTTTTTTTTTTCTTTCCCTCTTGGATAGCATAACTTTGACACATCAGAGGGATCTTCTTTGCTGGACCATTTAAAGGCACAGAGTCTGGGACAAGTGTGTGAGACCACAGACTCTATATTATTAGGACCCCTGCACACCTTCTCTGTGTCCTATAATGCGAAATAGCATATCATGTGAATTAGGATAAATGTGAATTATGCATCAACATAAAATATATATTTCTCGATTTTGCCTTTTACCCAGTTGTAGAGATCTCCCTGCTATGTTTTCTCTCACTTCTGAATAGGTTTTATGCATCCTTATTTGCCTTCTACTTTGTTTAAAATGTATAAAATAAGCTACAAAACTGCATTCACAGAATTTGAGACCTCACTCCCAGATATATGAGGTCAGTTTGGCTCAGATAAACTCATTAAATTGATCAATAAGTTTGGACTTTTTTTTATTTTGACAGGGTCTTGGAGCAATTCCTCCCTCATAGGCTTCTGTGCTGCTCTGTACCTCATGAATGGCATCATCCATGGCAAGGCAATGTGACCACAAGAAAGTCACCAGAGCAGAAATCCGAGGTTCTCCCAACAGCCAGAGAGCACAAGGACAAATCCAACAAACAGACATGGAGAGGGGTGGTCTACATGAAGCTGTCCCCTGGAAAACAGAAATCCTGTTGCCCCCCAACATTCTCCAAACTCCTTTCTTCCTGGCACAAGCAGGACATGTCCCACTTCACACCCCAAAACTGCAGGTCCTACTGAGACTCCTGGTTTTAGATGTTGTCCTGGGAAGCAAAGGCCAGTCTGGTGACAGCTTGAGATAAAAGAAAGTTCCCTTCTGCAATTATCACCAATTTGACACCTGCTCACATTCAGAGTCATGTGTGTGAGCTTTGTGCTGGGAGGAAATAAAACCTCACCGCATCAGAGAGTATGGAGTGGACCCAGTGCTGAGCTGGGCTTCTGTGTCAGAAACAGAAATAATCCAGGTTTTTGGGACACCTGTGGCTCTCTGAGTGGTTTTGACAGTCCAAAGACGAAGTCTCAGCAGAGTTCAATGTTGTCCTTAGTGTGTCATCCTGTCAGGGACACAGGTACCCCCATCAGCATTGCCATTGCAAGTGTACCCTAGAGACCAGTTGGATCAACCTCTCCTGACAGCTTGTCAGGTGCAGAGTCTCTGACCCACTTCACCCAGAATCTGTAGTATAAGAGGATCTGGAGACTTCTCCTTTGTACAGTAGTGCAGAAGAAGAGGTTCTACCTTCATATCAAGGCATGCCAATTTGAATGGGCACCCACATTACCTGAAGAGCTGCTGAAGCTGCATTTTTAATATTTCACCTGGAAATAGAGATGTTGAAAGAGTTTCGCAGGGGATCTGATTCACAGGAGGGTGACTTCATTTTGACAGCTTTTTCAGAGTTAGCTCTAGAATTCCTGCTCTGAAGGAAAAACTCAAATGTGAAAGAGAGAGGACTGTGGGGGAGACTACTCTACACCTGACAGGGAGCTGTGGGAAATGCCTGAAAGCCAGACAATCCAGGATTGTGCTTTTCATAACATGACATGGGTGTGTGTAATTGTGTATGTGTAGTATTGAGAGGCCTTAGAAGTACTCAGGAAATGAATGTAAAGGGGATCAGTACTGGTTACAAGGTATGAGGGTGGCAGAAGTGAGGGCAGGGAGAGGAAGGGTAATGTGCACAGTAACCACCCCCAGCCCACATGACAAGAATAGTAAACATGACACAGAATAAAGCTCAGTGCACAGGTAATACACACAGCAGATTGCACCATCTGGACGGAGGTGCCTGTGAGCCTTACAGAACCTCAAGCTTCTCTCAGAGAGGCAGCCAAAGAAGAGTCAACAACATACACCATGGGGTCCTCTTCAATGTCTACCCACAGAGGACTTATGCACTGGCAAGGGCTCCTGCTAGTTGGTAAGTAGGACACAATTCCTTGGGATAGACTAAGGATCTGACCCAGAGACTGGCTGGGATCTGCTGAAGAGTCTAGTTCTCTGAGCAAAGGGGGAAGGCTTCTGTTTGGATCTGAAGCTAAAGGACAAAGGAGCAGAGGAGGATGAGGAAGGCAGCCCAGCAAGAGTACATCCTCATAATCTGGAAGTGTGAAATGCAGAAAAATCTCATTTTCTGTCTATTTCCTCTTATTTGTCATGCTGATATACAGGAAGCACCAGAAAAATTTAACAAGGAGTGTTAGACATTGTCTTTATCAGCAACCTCTGAAATGGGCAAATAGATCCCAGGAAGAACAGGACATTGGGATCACACATTCACTCAACCCCATGTATCTACAGGTTGCTGCAGTCACTGGAGGTACAAGATAAGACAAGCCTTATTCTGATCCAGCCCATGTTCTATTTAGGAGAGAGAAACAAGGAAGGACCTAGATGTGATATTAGGTACCCACAATAGCCATGAAAAAAGAGAGTAAGGGCAGGTCATAAAGTGAAGACTGAGAATCTTTAGATAAGGTGGTCAGCAAGGTGCCTTTCAAACATGCCCCTGAGTGTCAGGTGGCCTCTGAGCACAGTGAAGCTGTCAGCAAGACAAACAACTGGAGAAGAGCATTTGAAACCCCTCCCCCTCAAAATGAAAGCTTCAGAGATGCTGAAGTAAAGGGGGTCTTGTCTCTGACCTTGACCTGAGAGAAACAAACTCACCTGCAGACCACGGCTGAGACATAAAGAAACCTGCTCAGGATTCAGGGCCTCACCTTTCCATTCCAAAATGTAGATACTAATAATGATGCTTTATTTTCTTACTTCCTAGTCTCACTCTTCAACTTCTGGAGCCAGTCCACCACAGCCCAAGTGACAGTTGAGTCGACTGAAGCTCTCGAGGGGACTAACGTTACGCTGCGTATCCGCGATAACGTTCCCAATGCAGCAAGCTTCATGTGGTACAGAGGAGACATCGTTGATATCAATAACAATATTGCATATCTTACAATAAATTCTGGCAGTTATGTAAGAGGTTCTCCAGGTGGACAAGGGATAGTAGAGGATGATGGGTCCCTGTTGTTAAAGAATGTCACCATGAAAGACTCAGGAACGTACACCGTATTGATCATACTGCAAGGCTGCCAGCAAATGATATCATGTGGATGGCTAGATGTATACCGTGAGTGATTGCTCTCTGACCTCTGGCTGTTAGGTGGGGTGAATTCAACTTCACACACAGGACTGATATACCCTGGACACTACCTCCATTCCACTTGGCATTTTGACTCAGGATGAATTTTAGTGCTTAAGGCAGGATACACAGAGAAAGCAGACAAATTGTCTAAGACCTCAGTTTTCTTCTCAAAATTCAGCCTTGCAGGCAGTCAAAGCAGTCAGAACGATCAATTTGATGGGAATAAGTCAGCAGAGGGAGACCAGACTAATTTTACCCTCCTGGGCACCTGCCTATTCACTTGACCTTGAGAATGATTCTGTTGTACTAGGTCAGAGCACAGTCTGAGAGGCCCCCTGAATTTCTTACACAGCTCAGCTCAGAAACCTCTCCCAAGAAGGCTGTCCCAGGGATCTTTACTCCTAGGACCCTGGTGAGCCTGTGCTAGGTTGGGGTTGGCCTCCCCAGGAGGGCTGAGTGTGTAGCAGTTTAATGGGTGCCCAAGTCACAAGGCTCCTGAGTTGGTCACCAGTCAGGGGTTCTGACCAAGACCGGCATCTTGTAAGAAATGGAGTTTGGTCTATCACCCCCTGAGTCCTGTGTGAAGAGCAGAGTTATATAATGTCCTTGTAGATAGCTGGCTATCTTGGGGGTCTTGGGAAAGTGCAGAAGAAGGTCAGCTTCCCGTAGAAGAAACTGAGAAAATACGATGCTCCTGGAAGCTCTTCATTCATCAGGCATCAGCTAGTGGCTCTCTCTGGGAGTTGATCAACAACACATGCCTCATTTTAGCAGCTCTTCAATTTCAAGATGTAGGACAGATCCTCTAAATATTTTACAGTCATCACACTGACACCCTGACAGCCAAATATTCATTGAGAAGAAACTGAGAAACAGGGTGATACGATCACTAAAGGAGAGTCACACAGACCATGAGCAGGTGGTCAGGGCCACTAGAGTTCTGTTTGTTGCCACAGACTTACTTTCTCTACCTCTGGGGCCTTATGAGGGAGTCTTCAGATTCCTAAACCAGCAAAGTGGTTCAGATACTTTTCTATTAGGTGTCATCAGTCATAGGAATACATTTTGGTGTGTGAAGGGAAAAAATGGAGGCAATCTAGTTTTACTCTAGAAAAACATTATCTTCAGTAACAATCAGAGTCACTGCATACATTACCCAGGCATTCCCCTCAGGTGGCCCATCCACACCTCCCTGCACTGAACTTGATATCACTCATTTGTTTCCTGTTCTGGTGCAGTCTCTCCTAGCAGATGTAAAGAAAATGACTTTTCTTTCTTATTCTCCACTCTTCCCCTGAAACCAGCTCAGGATGAACATTTAACAAGCACTCAGTTGATTTTGGTGAATTAGGAGGAAATAAATGAGGATTGAATGAACAAAGGAGTGAATGATCCAAGATCTCTTCAGAGCCTGGAACCTGGAGGCAGATTCCTTGGAATCTTCACTATAGAGTAGAGTCTTTCCTGGTC
>JAPYXV010003059.1:0-12596 GCA_028533065.1 Trachops cirrhosus
TCCCACCTCCCCTCTGGTTACTGTCAGATTGTTCTCAATTTCAATGTCTCTGGTTATATATTTTTTTGCTTGTTTTTTTCTTTTGTTGATTATGTTTCAGTTAAAGGTGAGATCATATGGTATTTGTCCCTCACAAAAATATCACACTCTTAATGCTATTGTAAGGACTAGATAAATTAATAGAATTTCATAAAGTGCTCTAAGAAACAGACATAATGCCACACTAGCCAGAGCTTCAGGTAGATTAAATATACATATGTACACAAATTGTAACCCAAAAGCTAAAAGATGGGCTGAGAAATAATTTGCCTCTTCTTGGCCTGATAAAGTATATTAATTCAGAACTTAACAAAGAAATTTTTTCTTTTTGAAAAAGCTCCTATAACTCTACAATTGCAATGTCCATCCTTGTCATAAACTGTTGGAAAACATACTACTACTCTCTTTAAAGAAATACTTTCCTTTTTTCCCCCTTCATAACTCTATATTACAACCCACTGACCAAGGATATAAGTTCATTACTATCAGTGAGAGTGAAGGACAGGATTTACATTTTAAGGGGAAAATGCTCTCTACTTACATATGCCAGTACTACAGAGAAACACTGCAGATGTATTTTAAAAAGAATTAGACTATTGGCATTTCATTGGAATGAAACCTAGAAACAATACTAGGAAAGAAAAATCAACCAGCACCCTGTAAGACAAGGAAAGGAGAGAGAGAGAGAGAGAGAGAGACTAGAATGTAAGTTGATATAAGATTTTTAGAGGGTAATTTGGCAATATACATGTTAAAATTAACACACATACCCTGTCCTCCCTTTCCTTCCTGAAAAATTCCATTGTAAACCAATTAGTTGAGGCAGAGCAAGGTAAGCATCCTTGCTTACCTTAGTGGGGAATGTGGGGGTTGCCTAGATTGAGGTATCAAAGACCCATCAGAGTGAAGAGGGTGTCCCTGTGGAGGGCAGCCTGGTACGAGGGACCAGAATGCAAGCAGCTTGATGAAAGAGTCTCCTGGATGGGCAACCTGGTGTGGGAAGTCAGAGACTGAGGGGGTTGACAAGGACATTCCCTGATGGAGTAGCATGATGGTGGTATCAGAGCCTGAGAAGGATAAAAAGAGAGTCTGTGTTGGGGGGCAACTAGTAGTGAGGAATGAGTGGCCCCAAGCACAGAGAACTGACATAGTATCAGGGAGAATGTCAATAGAAATAAGGGAGTGGTCACTGTATTACTTATCTATTTCTGTGTAATAATTTACTGCACAACTCAGTGGCTTAGAACATTTATTACCTCAGTTTTTGTGTGTCAGGAGTCTGGGCATAGACAGTCAGGCTCAGAGTCTCTCACACATTACAACCCGAAGACTCAGCTGAGAGCCTCTGCTTCTAAGCACATTCATCTAGTTGTTAAAAAATTTAGGTCCTCACAGGATGTTGGCTGAAGGCCTCAGTTTCTCCGAGACTGTGGGTCAGAAGCATCCCTCAGCTCCTTCTCATGTGGGCCTTTCCACAGGACAGGTAGCGAGAGAGAGAGAGAGAGAGAGAGAGAGAGAGAGAGAGAGAGAGAGAGAGAGAGAGAACTAGGCAAAAGCCAGAGTCTTCTTGTAACCTAATCTTGGAAGTGACATCATACAACTTTTGCCAAAGTTTGTCATTAGAACTGATTCAGTAGATCCACCTCACACTCAAGGAAAGGTGATTTATACAAGTGGATTAATACCACTTGGCATGGATCATTGAGGGCCATCTTACAAAAATGTCCATACTACCCAAAGTGATTTATAGGTTCAATGCAATCCCTATCAAAATCTTAATGGTGTTTTTTTTTTTTTACCAAAATAGAAAAAAACTATTCTCAAATTCATATGAAAACACAACAGACCCCAAATAGCCAGAACAATTTTGAGAAAGAATAAAAAAGTTGGAGGTATGATACTTACTGATTTCAAAATATATTACAAAGTGATAGTAATTCAAATAGTACGACACTGGCATAAAAACAGACATACAGACCAATGGAACAGATTAGAAAACCCAGAAATAAACCCACAAATGTACACAGTCCACAAGAGTGCCAAAAATACATAATGAGGAAAGAATAGTCTCTTCAACTATTGATGCTGAAAAGTAGATATCCACAAACAAAAGAATTAAATTGGATACATATAATACACAAAAACCAACACAAAATAGATTAGAAATTTAAACATAAAACCAAAAACAATACATTGAAAGCATTTATGTGCAAAGATATGTGCACCCTGTTTATTGCACCATTATTCATGGAGGCCAAGGCATAGAAACCACTGAATTGTCCTTTGCTACATACTTGTATAAAGAAGAGGCAGTACATACACACAACAGAATACTTACTCTTCAGCCATAAGTAAAGATGAAATACTGTCATTTGTGACAACATGGATGGATCTTGAGAATACCATGCTAACAGAAATAAGTAAGAGAAAAAAATTATGAACTTTATGATTTTACTTATATGTGGGATTTAAAATTGAAAGTAACAAGTAAATAAGCAAGAAAACCAAAACCTCATAGACACAGACAACAGTATCATGGTTAACAAAGGGAAGGCGGTGAGAGTAGAAGTGGGTATAGGGGGGATAAGTGGTGATGGAAGGAGACTTGACTTTGGGTGGTGTGCACAACAATGCAATATACAGATGATGTATTATTGAAATGTACACCTGAAAACTATATGATCTTATTGACCAGTGTCCTCTCAATATATTTAATTAAACAAATTTTAATCTAAAATTTTAAAATTAAAAATTTTTGCCTTTATTCATTAAAAAGGAGCAGCTTATTAACCCTTTGATATATGGCCATCCAATCTATTATATACAGTATCTGCTAGTCTAGTTGAGATTATATTATACATATAATTTAGCATTCTGTTTTTCTTCCTTTCCACATGTCATTTTCCTTTTAAAACATCTTTTCTCACCTCCTTTTAGAAATAGCCACAGATTCATTTTAGAGAAGAAGCAGAGTCATAAAACCCTTGGAAAAGAAAAGGGTGGGGAAAAAAGATTGGAAGAGGAAAGTATGGATCTGCAATTACTAATAAATGGCTTACATTTACTTACTTAAAACTCTGAAAATCTAAAGTCTATTTTTTCCTATTTTCTGTATCTGTTTTATATTTGTCCCTATTCACATTTGGACAGTTTTGTTGGGGGTCAGTATGCTTAAGTGACTGTATCTGGGGAAGAGTTGGACATTTGGGAAAATTTTCCAAAAACCTAATTTTAGGGAAACCAAAAGTAAATTATTGCTGTTTTAAGTTATTAAAAGTGGATATAATAATGTTGAGTAGAGTATTAGAATTTTAAACCCAAAGTATAGATTATCTGGCCTAATTCCCCTTAATTTTATGGATGGAGAAACTGAGCCCCAGAGAAGTAAAATAAATCCTGTAGGCCACAAAGCTTTCGATGACAGAGTCTGGACTAAATGTAGGTTTCCGAATTCCTAGATCACTCCTTTATAAAACTTTTGAAACCTTTTAAATCAATTAATTAATCCCCATAAAAATTGAGTGAAGTAGGTTAATGTTATTTATTCTGACTTCAGAGCCATTTACTGAGAAAGTGATTAAATATTTGTAAGCCAAAATGATTCTATTGCAATTAATTATATTTTTAATCACTCCAAAAAGCACAGACTTGTAATTGGGCTTATCATCTTAGGAATCAGCTTTCAGTTTCTTGGTAACCAGTCTAAAGATCACCACTTCTACCCTGGCTGGTGTGGCTCAGTGGGTTGAATGGTGGCCTGTGAACCAAAGTGTTGCCAGATCGATTCCCAGTCAGGGCACATGCCTGGGTTGCCAGCCAGGCTCTCAGTTGGGGGCATGTGAGAGACAACTGATCAATGTTTCTCTCACACACTGATGTTCTCTCCCTCTCTTTCTCCCTCCCTTTCCCTCTCTCTAAAAGTAAATAAATAAAACCTTAAAAAAAAGATCATCACTTATCACCTGGCATCTTAAATCCCTTTTATATTAGGTATAAAGCCAGTATTTACTTACTAAAATAAAGCAAATACAGAGTCATTATATTAGCTTCCTCTCAGTACTCTTCCAAATGAATGAGTGAGAATGGGGAGTATGTCACCACTGGACTTGCATAAATTATTAGAATGTATCCATTTTCCTGTTTGTTTTCCTTCCAAATAACTTCTGTAGTTATTGATAAAATTATAAATTAATTTTATTAATTATGCTGTTACACTTGTTCCAATTTTTCCCCTTTGCCCCCCTCCACCCAGCACCCCCACTCTCTCAGGCAATCCCCCTATCATTGTTCATGTCCATGGGTCATGTGTATAAGTTCTTTGGCTACTCCCTTTCCTATACTGTACTTTACTTCCCCATGGCTGTTCTATAACTATTTGTACTTCTTAATCCCCTCACCTCTTCACTCATTCCCCCACCACCTCCCGTCTGGCAACCATCAAAACTCTCTCTGTATCCATGATTCTACCTTTTCTTTTTTTTCCAAAAACAACTTTAGTCATGACACATATTTTTTAAAAACTCCCACCTGCTGAAAATGAGCTAACAAAATAAACAAAATCCACCTCCCATCTCCCTGTGCCCACTTTCTCCCATTCCCTCCAAATAAAAGGGGGAAAAGGCAAAAAAACCCTCAAAAACAAAAAAAATGCCCCCAAACCTCCCCAAACAAGGTAGTGCCCCAGGGGGTAGGGGAATTTACTCTGGAGCCTCTGGGAGCAGAATGAAGATCTTCCAGCTACAGAAACCTGCAAAAAAGACACTCAAAACAGATAAAGAAACACAAAAGGAAACAAAATAGATCACCAGGGAATCTGGAGGAACAAAGAGCCAGAAAAGAGGAGAGGGCTGGGTGGTTTGACCTGGCAGGACAGGAGCAAGCAGGAGAGCACTGTGAAAGTGAGGGAGAAGATGGAGGAAAAAACAAAAACAAAAACCCTCCTACCATCCATGCCTACCCATCCTTGAACAGCCCCCAAGGGGGTGCAGTGGGAGCAGCTTGCACAGTTGAGTTGAGTCCATGGCAAATCCTCAGAGTGAATGAGCAGTCCCCTACCCCAATCCCTGGGCCTTCCCTTACTCCCCAAACAGGTCGCTCCTCAGCAATTAGTTATAGGATTGTCCCTGCTTCCACAGTGTATCTTTTTTAAAAATATTTTTTCCATTAAGGTCATCTTCTGTTTTGCTTTTTTTTAAAATTCTTTTTTCTTTCTTTCCCCTTTTTTTCTTCTCCTCCTAATACACATATTTTTCATACTAGAAAGATCTGCTTTGACTCCCTGTCTTGGTAGTGTGGCCTAATGTAGTAGGTATCCTGTAAGGTCCAGTAGCACAGCCTCCCCTATCACCCAAGCTGGGTACTCGAGGTGTACCCTTTGTATGGGTTGAGTACACCTGCTCCCTGTATTTCAGCCATGGTTGCCGTTGGAAGATCAATGGGAGTGATTTACCCAGACCAGTCAGCTGCAAGAATTGGCTGTGACCACTGACCACCAACCTCCACCCTTCATGGATGATCAGCTGTTCAGGGGCGGTGCTCCAATATAGTCTAGCTTCCCAGTGGGTGCACAGACCGTGGGGTTTCCCAGCTGGTGCAGGACAGGGTCAGCCCCGACCTGTGTTCCACCAAGGGCCACCCAGCATGAGCTACAAAGCAATCTGCAGATGGCTGCTACTTGTGTTGGGCCTGGAGGTTCCCAGGCAAAGCCAAATGTGATCCAAAGCTGGCTGCTGCTAGTCTGGGCCTGGGGCCACTTAGCCAGAAATACCGGGGCTGGAGGTTCACTGAGACTGGTTGGTGCTTGTTTGAGAGGATTTAGGAAGATATCAAGCCTAATTGGAGACCAGCTATTCCTATGGAAAAGCCATTGTTACCAATTTGAGTAGGCTGTAAATTGGGTGGGGCAGAGCCTTAAGGATCCCCCAGGGTGGGGCAAAGAATGTGAGCCAGGTTCATGGAGTCTCAGATATGGCACCCACCTCCTGGCTCTGTGACTCTAATGGAGGAAGGCCTAGAAAAGGAACAATGGCCTCTGCCCAGCTCTCTCCCTGATGCCAGACACTCCCTTTCTTCCCCTTATGCTACTGGTGCCTTTCAAGCTGGTATCCCAGTGCTGGAGCTCAGAGGGAGTGCCTCTGAGTAAGTCCATGTGTAGGTTCTTTAAGAGGAACTGCTTGGGACCTCTGTAGTTCCTTTCACCAAATCAAACCTCACAGGTTTTTACAGCCAGAAATTATGGGGTTTTATCTTTCCGACACTAGAAGCCTGTGCTGGGGGGCCTGATATGGGGCTGGGTTCCCTAGTTCCTGAGATATCCCTCTCTTATTTTTATTCACCACACATGGGTGTGGGACTAGCTTGTTCTGTGTCTCTGTGTCTCCTACCAGTCTGGATGGATGTGGTTTCTTCAGTTCTGTATTTGTTGGACTTCTATTCAACTCGATTTTGGAAAGTTCTGAGTGATGGTTGTTCTGTAGTTTCTTTGTAATTTGACGTGTTTGTGCAAGGAGGCCAGCCGTGTTTATCTACACCTCTATCTTGACCGGAAGTCTAGGCTGAAATTTCTTATCTACCTTTTTGCTATTTGGAATAAGCAGGGTGCACAATAGATTTCCTCATGTAATTTTTTTGTGGAAATTATTGTCTGAATATGATAAATACTTTGTCAAAGCAGATTTTAATTAAAATGTGCATAGAAGATTCTTTAATCATTAAAGAAAATGAGTTGGAATTTTTAGTTCAAAATTTGAATTTAAGTGATTGTACTACAGACCTAGGGAATTGGTAAGTTTGGAGTTCAGGGCTTCTTGCATTTCCTCTCTTGAACTTTCTTTGTTCTAGTATTCACTGCTATCATGCTGTCTGCTTTGGCATCAAAGCAGAATATCCATTGGATATTGGATATTGGATATTGGATTTGGAATATCCATTCCAAAAAGGACCTATAGTGCCCAAATTAGTTCCTGCTACCATGAAAATGCCCAGATCCCCAGTGCCTTGGTCCCAGCCAGCAAGAGTAGAGGGACTGTAGACAGAGCATATCATTTGATTTTATTGACAGGGAAACTGAGGCCTAGACTGGCATGGTCACTTGCTCAAGGTTAATGACAGAGCTGGAATTCAAGTATCCTGAGTAATGGTTTAACCTACATGAGTCTTAGCTTCTTCCTCTGGAAAATGGAAATCAAGATACATATTCAAGTTACTATGAGGATCAAATATGACAAAAATAAGTGAAAATACCTTGAAAACTGCAATTTAGTACAGGTACCTTCAATTTTTTAAATTAATCTATGCTATTTTCCTTATGCAAAATGTTAATAACTAGTAAATGTTAACATGTGGCTCTTTCAAGTGACATTTTAAAAATTTTATCTTTCTATTACAGTTAACATAGAAAATTATATTAGTTTCAGGTGTACAACATAGTGATTAGACATTTATATAACTTACAAAGTGATCACCTCAATAAATATAAGTACCCACATGGCTCCATACATAGTTATTACAATATTATTGACTATATTCCCTGTGCTGTAATTTGCATCCTTGTGACTATTTTTATAACTGGCAATTTATACTTCTTAATCCCTGTCACCTTTTTCATTCACCGCCCCCCTCAGCCCCCATCCCATCTGGCGACAATAAATTTGTTTTCTGTATCTATGAGTTTGTCTCTGTTTCGCCTGTTTGTTTATTTTGTGTTTTCTAGATTCAACATAGAAGTGAAATCCTATAGTATTTGTCTTTCTCTGACTTATTTCATTTAGCATAATACCCTCTAGGTCCATCCATGTTGTCACAAATGGCAAGATTACATTCTTTTCTGTGACTGAGTAATATTTTATTGTACATACGTACTTCATCTTCTTTATCTAATCATCTATTCATGGGCACTTTGGGTTGCTTCCAGATATTGGCTATTGTAAATTGCACTGCAATAAACATAGGGTTGTGTGTATCTTTTTCAATTAGTGGTTTGGATTTCTTTGGATGAAAGAATTGAATTTCTGAACCATATGGTAGTTCTTTTTTATTGTTTTTTTTTTCTTTCTTTTTGTTCTTTTGTTTTGAATTCTTGTTTCTTCATTCTGTGCTGGTTGAATGTTTCTTTCTTTCTTCTGCTCCAAACCGTTGATTGGAGTCCTAGTTCCCTTCCCATCACTGTTGATTTCCTGTAGATTTTTCTTTATTTCACCTATTTAATGCAACCTTCATTGCTGCCCGGGTCTTTTTTATGCTGTTGAAGTACTCAGTGAGTTTCTGGAGCATCCTGATTGCCAGTGTTTTGAACTGTGCGTTTGATAGGTTGTCTATCTCTTTATCACCTAGTTGTATTTTTTCTGGAGCTTTGATCTGTTCTTTCATTTGGGCAATTTTTTTTTGTCTCGGTGCTCCTGTTATATAGCAAGGGGTGGAGCCTTAGGTGTTCACCAGGGCAGGGCAACTCATTTTGCTGCATTGTGACCCTCTCTGTGAGGGAGGGGTCCGAGAGGGAACAGTGTCACTTGCTCTGCTCTCTGCCGGTTTTCTGTCACTTCCCTGGCTACCCACAAACAAATGAGGCCTTTCTGGTGCTGATTCCCAGGTGGGTGAGTTTGTGTACATTCTGGGACCCTGTGGGTCTCTCCAAGGAACTCTCCTGTGAGGCTGGGAGTTTCTCCCACTGCTGCCTCAACCCCCACAGGTGTTTTCAGTCAGAGGTTTTGAGACTTTATTTTCTGAGCTGGAACCCTGAGTTTTGTGGTCTCTCTCGCTCCTCAGTAGTTCCTCCTGATTTCTCTGCATGTGAATGTGGGCCCACTCAGTCTACAAGCCACCACCTCGCCCAGTCTGCCAGCTGCCGCCTTGGTGCGAGTCCTCTCCACCCAGCTGCCTATCTCTGCCCCTCCTACCAGTCTGGATGAACGTTTCTTTTTTAATTCTTTCGTTGTCAGACTTCCATACAGTTCAATTTTATGTCAGTTCTGGTTGTTTTTTGTTTTTAAATTTGCTGATGTCCTTCTTTTGGTTGTGCGAGGAGGCACAGTGTGTCTACCTATGCCTATATCTTGTCCGGAAGTGTATTTTTTTTTGGAACTTTCATACTGTTTTCAACAGTGGCTGCAATTTACAATCTCACCAACAGTGCACAAGGGTTCCATTTTCTCCACATCCTCACTGACACTTGTAGTTTGTTGATTTATTGATGATAATAGCCATTCTAACAGGTGTGAGGTGATATGTCATCATGGTTTTAAAATATTTTGGTGAATTTAGCCCTGGCTGGTGTAGCTTAGTGGATTAAGCGTGGGCCTGTGAACCAAGAGATCACGGTTCGATTCCCAGTCAGGGCACATGCCTGGGTTGCAGGCCAGTTCCCACCAGGGAATGCACAGGAAGCAGCCATACATTGATATTTCTCTCTCCCTCTCTCCTTCCCTTCCTCTCTGAAGATATATAAATAAAAAAAAATAAAATATTTTGGTGAATTTATTTGGGTGATATTACTTAATAAAATTATATAGGTTCAAGTATACAATTCTATAATGCATCATCTGTAAATTGTATTCTGTGTTCACAATCCAAAATCAAGTCTCCTTCTGTCACCACTTATCCCCCCTTTACCCTCTTCTACCTCCCCCTACTTTCTTTTCCCTCTAGTAATCACCATAATGTTGTCTGTGTCTATGAGCTGTCTTTTTTTTTTTTTTTTTGCTTAATCCTCCCAATCCTCCTCTCTTCGGACAGTTATCACTTTGTTTTTTGTATCTACGAGCCTGTTTCTATTTTCTTTGTTTATTTTGTTCATTAGATTCCACATATAAGTGAAATCATATGGTACAATATTTGTCTGTCGCTGACTGGCTTATTTCACTTAGTATAATACTCTCCAGATCCATCCATGCTGTCACAAAAAGTACAATTTTCTTCTTCTTATGGCTGAGTAGTATTCCATTGTGTAAATGGACCACAGCATTTTATCCACTCATCTACTGATGGACACTTGGGCTGCATCCAAATCTTGGCTATTGTAAATAATGCTGCAATGAACATGGAGGTGTATATATTCTTTCAAATCAGTGTTTTGAGTTTCATCAGGTATATTCCCAAAAGTGGAATTGCTAGGTCATAAGGAAGTTTCATTTTTAGTTTTCTGAGGAAATTCCATGATGTTTTTCACAGTGGCTGCACCAGTCTGCATTCCCACAAACAGTGCATGAGGGTTTCCTTTTCCCCACATGCTCTCCAACACTTGTTGTTTGTTGATATATTGATGATAACCATTCTGACAGGCACAAGATGGTATCTCATTGTGGTTTTAATTTGGATTTCTCTGATGATTAGTGATGTAGAACATCTTTTCATATGTCTATTGGCCATCTGCATATCCTCTTTGGAGAAATGTCTATGCAGGTGCTCTGCTCATTTTTAAATTGGATTGCTTTGGGGTTTTTTTGGTGTTCAGTTGTATGAGTTTTTCCTATAGTTTAGATATTAACCCCTTATTAGATGTATCATTGGTGAATATTTTCCCGCAATTGGAAGGGTATCTTTTCATTGTTGGTTTCCTTTGCTGTGCAAAAACTTTTTAGTTTAATGTAGTCCCATTTCTTTTTTCTTTTTCCCCCATTGCTTAAGGAGACATATGCAAAATAATATTGCTAAGAGAGATGTCAAAAAGTTTACTGCCTAGGTTTCATGGACTTTCATTTTGAAAGAGGGGATCCTAAAGACACATTTAACCCTAGAGGAAAGAAAACGTAGGGATGGCTGGGTTGGGGAGGAGTGTTGGGGGGAAATGGAGACAAATGTATCTGAACAACAATAAAAAAATAATTTCAAAAAATGGACAAAGACTCATTCTGGCTATCCCTTAAATCACTTGGCTATGTAGAGCCACATATCTTAACAGTAAGAACAAAGTCTTCTTTCAGAGACCAGTGAGCTAAAAACATTGTAAGGAGCCTGAAAAACTTCCCATACAGTAGTTCTAAGCATTTGGGGTAGGGTTTCATTAAATAAACCTTAAAGTTCCTTTTAACAATGAAGTCCTGTCATCGTGTCATTCCAATTGCATGAACACATACAGTTCTGTTCATGAGTTTTCTCTTCAGATCCCAGAATTATTAATGCCATAATATGCTACAAATTTCTATCCTGATCTTATTGTTTATAATATATATTTTTGTTGAGATATAATTGACATATAACACTATGAAGTTTGAGGTGTATGATGTGTTGGTTTGATTTATCCTGATCCTAAAAAGAAAAGTAAAAAGGAAAGAGAACCCAACACACACACAAAATAAGGACATACTCTCACAAATGCAGAACCTTTTGACAAGTTGGGTTTTAATAACTAAAAGTAAATGTGAAGGAAAAGAGTCATAACTTTTAGCCTTCAAATGGCCAAACTTGATGGAATGAGTCTGAATATTATTTAATGATACTTGTACAGAAGAGAAAAAAATAATTTTCCTTCTACCTTTCTAAGTTTGTTTGGCAGGTCTAATAATTAAATTAATTTGAGACAGATTAGCATAAGAGAATAATCAAATTTATTACATA
Source organism: Trachops cirrhosus (assembly GCA_028533065.1). Lineage (NCBI taxonomy): Eukaryota > Metazoa > Chordata > Mammalia > Chiroptera > Phyllostomidae > Trachops > Trachops cirrhosus. The sequence goes on from JAPYXV010003059.1 coordinate 11,590, forward strand.
TGTACATATGTGGCTTCCCTAAGAATAAGGGACCCCAGGACAAAACAGGCAGCTGAGGCTTATATGCCATTCTGGACTAAAGAGGAGGCAGGGGTTTGAGACTTCAAAGGGAAAGCAGGCAATTCATAGGTAGATGAGAAGGAGCAATCATTTGGTAAACATTCTTGCCCAGAATCCAGAAACAGTGGGACGAACTTTGTAGATTCCCTCATGTGTCTGCCACACTTAGTTTATATTATGCTTACCTGATAATTCCCTTCCGTTAAGTAGGTTTTTCTATCTGAATTTCTTTAGGCAGATAAGTGTGAGGTAACAGTCTCTTCTGGAGTCTTTTGGTTCTTAAAATAACCAGCTTAAAATAATCAGTATGCTAAAAAGGCATATTTTGGGGTGGCAAACTCTGCTTCTCTTCACTTGACAAGGAAGAAAATCCCAATTTCAGTTTCCCCAACTCTTCAGTTATTTGGATGAATCTGATGTCCAAACTGATCATTCCAATTGGCTGCCTGATATCTCTGTGGCAATGGGAATGGAAGCAGAATTATTACACTCTATTTGGGTGGAAGGACCAAATCAAAAATTTAAAAATCACATTTTTATTCCTCCAGTATTTGATGCATAGTGGGTGTTAAGTTAGATGTGTTCAATGACTAAATAAAATATTTGACTGTTGTAGGTCAGGACTAGGACGGTAAGGCGCAGCTTACTCCAGACTTTGTTTCAAAGGCTTAGAAGTGTGGGAGACCATGGCTTATTTGAGAAACAACAGGAACTTAGTTGACCTGAAGTATAGAGTGCTCTGTGGTGGATGTGTAACAGCTAGAAATGAGGCTGAGCAGGTGAAACCAGATCACGAAGGGTTTTATATTCCATGCCGTGGGTTTGGACTAAAGAGGAGGCAGGGGTTTGAGACTTCAAAGGGAAAGCAGGCAATTCATTTCCATTTTCCACCTTCAGCATCTTATACTGAAAGCAAAGAAGAAGGGGGTGACAGAAAGGGAGTAGAA
>JAPYXV010000306.1:0-35227 GCA_028533065.1 Trachops cirrhosus
ATTATTCACAGATTCAGTATTTGTGACTTTTCGTACTTTTTATTTTAGATTTTTGAAAACATTCTGCAACTTGTTCTGCCTCTTTTGGTGGAGACCTGGGAACACAGGGCTAGGGTTGGGGAGAAAGCCTGCCCTCCTGAGCAGGTAGGCTTTGCTTGCCCAGAGGGCAGGCTCAGAGGGGAAGCTCGGAGCGCCAATTCCCTGCTTCGCCTCCAGGGGGCGCGTTGGGGCCTGGGTCTCAGCCTCCCTCCCCACTGAAAGCAGAAGGGAAGGTGTTGAAACCATGGGTCGCTCCTCCTCCCGACCCCTCCTGGCAGCCACTGCCTCAGCTCTGGGCAGGCTGCCACTCAGGGAGAGGATGAGTGGGCAAGGGAATGCTGTGCCCGGTGGAAAGCGGGCCCCAGGCCCTGCTGGGCCCACAGCCCCATGCGTTCTGTCGTGGGGAGAGTCCGCAGCGCTCCGGGAGCGGCAGAGCCTGCTGCCTGTGGGAGCCCCAGCTGGGCCCACCTGGAGCCCGGCCGAGGAGCTGGTGTGGTGGCTTCTCCTCCACCCCGGGTCAGCCCCAGCAGCGCCCCCAGCCTGTGGGTTCACAGAGAGAGTCTGGGGGCCTGAGGGGGCGCTGGGGCAGCTGGACGGGGGCCGCGGGTCCGCAGCTCCTGCCCTTGGAGGTACAGGAAGGAGCTGGGTCCTGTCGGACTAGCACCCCGGCCCTTCGCACTCATCCAGGGCTCACCCTGAGTTTCCCAGTGTGTTGCTTTGGGGAGAGGGCCCCCCTCAAGGCCCGCATTCCTGCAGGAGGAAGCGGCTGGGACAGAGCCGCGGGAGCAACGACCGTCCCAGAGCCCCCTCCCGGGGGCGCGCGGAGGGACAGGTGGAAGGCTGGAGCCGTTGGGGAACCGCCGATTCTACTGGTGGGACCACGTGGACCTGCACTCCCTGGGGGTCCTCAGGTCCAAGATCCAGAAGCACCGTCCTGGCTTTCGGGCCAGAGTCCCGTGGCCTGGGAAGCTGCTCAGGGTGTGAAGGACCGGGTGCTCGCTCGGTGCTGCTCGCGGAAGACTAGGGGAGGAGTAAAAACAGTCGCTACGGTGACCCCCAAACCGGGTGGAAGCCGCACTGTCCAGTGCCGGGTGGACAGGGCACGGATTGCCGGCCTCCCACAGTTACTGGCCACCTGGCCTGGGCTCGTGAAGCCTCGCGCACCGCCTGGGTTCGCTACTGCGCTGTGTGGGGTCACCAATAGGGAGGCTTCCACGCAAAGGAACAGACTCCTGTGAGTTTGTCGGCCCTACAGTAGCAACCTGGCAGGCTGAATGTCGCTGACAGCAGCTAGAATGTGGAAGCCATTATGAAAAGTTTTGAGGCCCTAGGAGGTGTGCAGCTCTTTCTGCCTTGACAGCTCTGAGAGGAACGGGAATGGCTCCTCTTGTTCACGGGGACTTCAAACTGCTGCGCTAATTCTTTCAGCTGATTCTCCTACAATCGTCCAATCTTCTCACATTTGCCTTGGTAGAGTGAATGTTAGGTAGTTGATTGACATATAAACTATATTACTGTAGGAGTGCCAATTCAGTTCAGTTCTGGTGGTTTGAAATGATGAGCATTCTAATGTAGTGGTCAAGTGCGGAGGCTGTGGGGTGGGACTGAGGCAGGTTAATAAGGAGCTGGGACATTTCCCAGGTTAATAAGGAGCTGGGCCCTTCCCCATCCCCTAGTGGAATGGGGAAACTGAGAAAGATGGCTGAACATGTGGCCAAGCAATTTACAGCGAGATAATAAATCACAAGATGTTATCTTCCCTAGCCAAGGACACTGAGGAGCAAATGGTTCACATCTCACCTCCCCAACTGGCAAGTGAGCAGCTTAAATCCCCCAAGTCAGGGAGAGAGAGAACAGAGACCCAGATGGTACCATAGTGTCAGGCAAACCCCAAGACAGAGGAAGTCAGGGGAATAAATAACAAAAACACCCTGATTAGAGCCAGACAAACCCAAGATAAATGTGAAGCTGACCAGAGAATGATCCCAAACTCCCTGTAGGCTCAATCTGATGCATCAGCACATCAAAGGACCTGCCTGGAAAGCTGTTGAATATTCTGTTGAGACCCTCCCCTGAAACACCCTCCTTCAGTAAACAGATTAAAAACCCTTAAGACAAAGGACCCAGTGTGTGCTCTCCCTTGAGGATGCCCATGACCCCCCTTCTTTCCTTAGGCATGTATCTTTGCTTTATTTCTCCTAAGCGTCAAGGGTCCCCACGAGACTTGCAACCAGGGGAGCAGTGGGCAGTGGCAGCTCATCCCAGGCTGGGCTTATCTCCAGGACCCCCTTTTGCCTCTATAACTTGCTTCCTGAGTCCACGCAGCCCAGCTGCCTCACTCCTTCTGCCTCTGTGACTTTCTTTCTAACAGGCCAAGACAGCTCTGCCTAGGCTCACTCCTGTTGCTGTGATCTTGCCTCTTCTATCTGAGCCCTTCCATTGTCTTACTGTCTCCAGCTTTAATACGTGCACTCTCAAAATCACCTGGACTCGTATTGTGAAATCTTTCCTGCATGAAGTCAAGAACACACACATTCCAGATTGTGCTGGGGCAGGCCTCCTTGGCCTGGTCCCCATATGGTGACATGACAGCCACCACTGATAGACGTACAGCTTTGACAAGTGACTTCAGTCCTCTGAGCCTGTTTTCTTATTTGAGTTGCTTTCAGATGACAGGAGAGAGGACATTCAGTGCGTAGCAAGGAGTATGGTAAGTTCTCATTGATATCTAGCAGTTCCTGTTATTCCCACTGGAGGACTTTACCTTGGAGAAAACCAAGAGCCTAATGAAGATGTGATTATGTATATGAATGCTTATTGCTGGAAGTGTGTCTGCACATTCAAACCAGAAATGCTTTTTATAGCCAAAGGAATGCCTCAGAGTATTATATGAATACATAGTGTACTAGTGATAATGATCTTACTCACATTCCTCTGTTCCTTTGTGTGGTTTGTAGGGTACATGTTCGTTCATCTGCAAGCTCATTCAATCCCTCCAAACTCCCAGGGAGGAAAGGGGGCCTGGAGCAGTTAAGTGTCTTACTTGAGGTCATGGAAATAGGTGTCAAAAAAAGGACTTGAATTTATTTTACAAGACTTCCTTACTCCTCTTCCTAATGGTTTAACCCAAGAGGCACATAGCAAAGTGACATGTAAATGACCTAGAGCCTCGTTGCTGTAGCTTAACAGACATAAGGATCACTTAGAGAACTTGGTAAACACTGCTCTACAGGGACCTAGCACTAAAGGGGACGATGCTGAAATGTTGTCGGAGCTTGACTCTTCTGCTCTGGCACTTGCCCAATGACAGGTAGGCCACTTTCTGTGGGCTGGGTCCTCACTCAGTTGGTAAACCCCCTCTGGTAGCTTTTCTTGCTTTGTCCATCTTGGGACAGCCTGTTCCACCTTTCTGGCTGATGTCTAGTGGCCCATTCACACTGAAAGGTGGGGGGAGGGTATGACCAACTAGATCAGTGCATGGGTGTTCCCTGTGTAACCTGAATTTATTTACGGCCCCTTTAAACACTGCTCATGAAACGACAAAATCAAGATTTCTCTTGGAATGGTGTTCCAGATTCTCCCTGCTGTGTAGGACTTGAGCTTTTCCTCTTGCATCAAAAGTCCATTGAAAAGAGGCTAAAGGGCCCCCTTACATAGCAGGATCTGATATTCTGCAGCAGTTGCCCTTTGCAGATAGATGCCTTTCCCTTTATCGTGCTATAAACTCACAGGGATCAAAAAGTGGGCCGGAAATGAGCATTGCTTTTTGTTTTTTGGGTTAGGACGTGGGGACAAGGTAGGATGGAGAAGGGTCTGGAGAAAAGGAGGAAAGCTAAAAATTATTTTAAGTCTTATAAATCTAAGAGTGCAGGTGAGCTGCTCTTTGTGATACTTTAATAGATAAACTAGTAGATGCTACAAGATTATATTTTACTTAGTGTTTTTCGAAATCACCATGTTTAGCCAGGTGTGACATAGTGTGTGAATTAAGTCAGTTTAGATCTTAGATGAGTGGATTTTTTATAGTCAGAAGAGTTTAGATGTAGAATTTTTGAGATATATAAATGATCTCATTAATGTTGCTGGTAATTATCACTTTTGAGCATGCTGTTATTTCCCTTGCTGTATTGGATTTATCTGGTTGAAGTAGAATGCTAAAGATGGTTTTAATTGAAAAGCCTTTTTTTCTAGCCTTCCTTTCCCTGTACTCTGTTTGAGAAGTCAGCAAATAACGTCCTATAGATGTAGGAAAAGGCATCTATGAGATTCTGTAATTCCACAAATATTTATTAAGCAACTTCTGTGTTCCAGACACAATTCTGGTCACTGGAGGTAAAATGCTATAATCCAGATTCTTGCTTTCAGAGCTTTCTTTTTGCTTGGTAGAGAGAGATAGAAAACAAGAAAACAAGAAGGTATTAGTTAATAAAACTTCCTGATATGAAACTGAGCCTGCTTTAGAATGGGCAGTGATAGCTGGTCTTCATGAGATGACATGCAAGCTAAGACCTAGATGACAAGGAAGGGCAGCCTCGTGAAGGTCTAGAGAAAGAGTATCAGGCCAAGGGAACAGCTGGCACGAACATCCTGAAGTCAGAAGCAGCTGATAAGTTCATGGAGCAGAGGCGGATGGGGTGGTAGAGCATCGGAGATAAGGTTGGAGAGATCGGCAGAGGCTCAATGATGGGGCAACTCAATGCAGTGTAAAGTACTGGAGAAGCATTACAAGACTTTGTACAGAGGCATGATTTGTTCTGATTTGCATTAAAAATCAACCTAGTTGTTTTATGGAAAATGGATTATTGGGGTGGGAAGCAAAAGAAAAACAAAAATGTCCATTAAAGAGGCTGTTGGTGATGCTCACGGAGACTGAGAGGAGCAGGTGGAATTGGGGTATGTTCAGAGATGGCAGTGCTAGAACTTGCTGATCAACTGGATGTGGTGAGGGAGAGAGGAATGAGGACAACTCTTAGAATTTCGGCTCGAGCCACTGGGTGCGCGGCAGAGTCACTTACTGAGATGTAGCAATTCTGAAGGAGAAGCAGGTTCCCGTGGAACTGGTGGGGACAGCTACACAACAATTTCACTTTGAGCACTCTAATCTTAAAGTGCCCGTGAGGCTGTCAGACTGGCAAGTCCATGATTCTAAAGTTCAACATAATAGTCAAATCTGGAGGTACAAATTTGGGAGTCATGGCTGTTGTTCCGCCTTAAAAGTGGTTGAGATTACTTAATGAAAAAATGTAGGGAGATGAGAAGGAATGCTAGGACCAAGTCCCAGGGAAATGGGACCTTTGGAGAGGAAATGGGAAAGAAGATCCTGCCAGGCTCCAGAGGTAGCTGGAAACCCTGGTGGGGTGGTGCCTGATGCCCTGGAGAAGGAGGAAAGGCGTGGCCAGCTGCTGTGAGACTGAATTACCTGAGAATTATTGAAGTGTATAGTAAAGGATTCTTTTGGAATTCCCCAGTGAATGTGAAACTTTTGAAGATTGTTAGGCAGGACAGATAACAAACCAAGGCAGAGAGGGAGAGGGAGACGTGTCTCACTCATTAATTCAGCAGTCCTGAGCCTGGTCAGATAAGACTGCCAAGTGTTCCAAAATCCACAAGAAACACCATAATAGTGCAGGAGGAGGGGAGCTCTTGAAAGTCTGTATGCATGTTTCCACTATCTGGGAAAGAAAGCTCTTGAAACTGTGTATTCATCCCAAGGCCTGGAGAGGGGAGGAAGAGGGGGAGCCTAGAGGCTGGCTGCAAGCATACAACCCCTAAAACCCCAATAGGCAGGGCACTCAGACTTGCTGGGTGCCTGCTTGCAGCTTCCTGCTCATGTGTGTTTCATAAAGAAACTTTGCTACCTCATTTCCACTATTTGTGTTGTCTCTCACCTGAATTCATTCATCTCTCATGAGGGAGACAAGAACCAAGAAGGGGGATCCCCCTAATTCTGGTCTCCCCAATAACAAAAATCAGAGAATCTTGACTTTAATACTCGAGACATAGTGCAAAGTAGGGTGCCTGTAATGTGGTGACTGAGTAAATGAATAAATTCAAGTCCAGTGCAGGCTTTGAATTACTACTTTTAATGATTTCTTAAATTATTAGTTTTATTTTGATTTGGGGGAATTACATAAGATAGAGTTTCCCAGGTATTTGTAATTTGCTGGAGGATCCAATTTGGATGAGTAAACACAGGGGCAATGCTGGAACTCTCTTCACCCTCTGACTCTATTAGCTTGAGAACTCGATTTTTGCCAGGTAGTGGGTCTGGCTACTCCTCTTGCCCCTTGTGCCTCTTCTGTGATACAAGGCAGAGAATCTCTTGTAGTTTCTTATAGGAGTTAAGTCTTCCTACTGGGGGCTCTCAGAACTCTGCTTGGCACCCTCGTAATGAAGGAAAAATACTTCACTGTGGCCCTGGCTGGTGTGGCTCAGTGGATTGAGTGTGGGCCTGCAAACCAAAGGGTTGCCAGTTGGATCCCCAATCATGGCACATGCCTGGGTTGCAGGCCAGGTCCCCGGTGAGGGGCATGCGAGAGGCAACCACGCATTGATTTTCTCTCCCTCTCTTTCTCTCGCCTTTCCTCTCTCTCTACAAATAAGTAAATAAAAATCTTTAAAAAATGCATTTAAAGAAAATACTTCACTCTGTGTATTACCCAGGATCCATGGTGACTGGAGGACAAAGAATATAGATAGACAGGTGCCACAGCCTCTTCCCGAGAGAGTCAGTACTCATGGGCAATGCATTGGTTAGCGATCCAAGTAAATGGTGGTGGTCTAATGGGTATTCTTTTCCCTCCCACCGTGGTGAACCCCCCCTTATTAAATATTTCCTTATGTGGCTTTGATTGTTTACAGGCCTCATCAATGTCCCTCTCAAGGTCCAACAGTTGCGAGCACTTGGGAAGTGGAAGGTAATCTGATAACTGGAGAGATCAAAGTGGACTAGGGGCCTGCGGGTCATCGTGAATTTGCAGGCCCAAGCATGTACAAAACAGACCAAGTGAGCTTTGACTTTTAATCATACTTTTAGATGTAATCAGCTTTAAATGGTTTGGTTGAGGGTGGCATTCAAGTACAAGTTCTGGACTCCAGGCTTTGATGTGATTCTTGTAACTTACATGCTGCCTCCTCTGTGAAGCCTTCCTTGTTTTTTGGTCATGCTGAAGTGTAATTGCATATTTACACAACTGTCTCTTCCTGGAGAATTTGAGCTGCTTGGCCAGGGACCATATTTATTCATTCCGTAAACACTCAAGTGCCCACATGCCTGGCATTCTGTTAGGCTATACCTTATTTATTGTTTCTTCTCTAATGTCTAATAGTGCATGACCCCTAGTAGGTGCTCAGTAAATGCTTGTTGAGTGAATGTATGAATGTCATGCACACACAAACATCCAGAAAATGGTTTTTCTCAATAGGAAAAGATAGAAATGAAAAACTGTTGAGTAGAATGTGATCACGTTAGCCTCTTGGATGGTAGAGGCCAGTCTGCCCTGTGGGCAGCTGCTGAAGGCAAGGAGCTACACCCAGGTTTTTACATTGGCAAGATGTAGCTGAATTGACATAAATGGAAAAAAAAAAAACCCTCTAAAGCATAAGGGTTCTGGCTTTGAACAAATATGGTTAAGACTCAGCATGAGTCCGGTGGTTTTGTCTGTAACAGCACCCACACTTCCAGGCAGTATAAAAAGGTACAGGCAAGAATTGACAAGAATAGTCACAAGAAATTCCCCTAGTGCCTTTTTTGGGGTTTCTGACAAATTTGGAATCCTGAAACATGTAACTCAGAGTATTTGAAGACTGCTTAGAGAAAGTCAGTCTAAACGAGCATAGTAGACACTCCGGTAGGTCAGTTGTTACCATCAATCAAGTCAGCCACGCTGTCAGGAGTTGGAGCTGTGAAAAGAGCAGTGTGGTGTCAGCCGCATCTGAATAAGGAAGCACGGTCCACCCTTTCATTCCCAGCGTGCTGTCTGCTGTAGCCTGGACACTTCCTCTCGCTGAGGGTTGGATCCCCATCAGTGACCACAGGATGGAGCTGAGAGGTGAGCCGCAGCCAGGTGCAGTTCCAGGGAACTGATTTCCGCCCTGAAGCCCACTATAAATTAGCTCTATGCCTCTCTTTTTCTACCTTTATCTCCTGTCCCTTCAATTAGTGCTGGATAATTAAAATTGACCCCAAAACTTAGCTGCATTGAGGTTTAAGACCAGGGTTAAAATATTGGAGATTCACTAAAAAAAAAAAAATCATTAAAGAAGCCCAGATATTTCACTTTTGTCAGATGTTTTAAGAGACTAGGGAGTTTACAAGAGAATCGAGATTCTGTAAGAAGTTAAGATAAAAAGAAAGGTAAAGAAACTTATGTATCATAATTAGTATTTATCACTAAGAATATTTTATCAAATCTGTTTTTCAAATTTTATTAACATATTTGCTTAACCCACTATACGCAAAATATTATTATTTAACTATGTATTCTATGTAAAGACATTTTTATGCATATTTCTGTACTAAGACTTTAAAATCTGCTGTGTGTCCCACATGTATAGAACGTTGTAATTCCCCATAGCCACACATGGTGATGGCTACTGTACTGAACAGCACAGTTTTAGACAGAGTCTCTTGATACTCTTGTCAATGTTACTAATGTCTAGGATTTCCCCAGGCATCTCTGTTTACACCAGTTGTTCCAGTGTTAGTTTTCAATAACTGTCACTTTTTTTTCTCAAAAAAGCAAATTTCTCATTTGGACAATATATTATATGACCAACCTGCCATGCTGTCAAGTCCAGTGGTCACTCCAGCGTGCTCATCATATTCTGCTTTGCATTAGCCTTAACCCGGTACCTCCCTGGTTACTCCTCCACAACCTTTTTTGATGACTTTGATGATTTATCTTCAAATTGAGGAGTGGTCCAGGGCTGAGGGCTTTGTGATGCAGACTCCGGCCCTCAGGGTCTGTGTGTTGTGGATGCGATGAACAAATTCACACAGACTGCAGAAGTCCTGTGGAGAAAAAGGGACGGTACCGCCACTCTCTGCGAGAGAGAGCGCCTTGACCCTTGGCTGGACAGGCTTTTATTGCTTTCCAGTAGCATTATATCAAAGAAGGTTCTCATTCATTATACTTAGGTTTACTTTAAGTGACTACTTCTTGCAGATAACAAAGAAAAAAAACGTTGCAAAAATGCAAGGGAATGATAAAAGTGACTGATCTGGTTACATTCCGTCCTTGGGACGGCTTAGCACAGACTTTAGGGAGTTGCTTCAGATATACATTAAACATCTGCAGTCTTAACTCAGGGTGAGGGAGTTTTAGCAAAAGCAAGCCTTAAAAGCAGCAGCCTAGGTACAATGCCATCCTGCTTCCCCACGGGAAAGCCGATCGGCACACCTGGGTCCTGTGTGCCGCCTCGCACGCAACCGGTTTTCCAGTTCTGTGCTGGGCTACGTTCACCACTGCCATGCTGATCAGTTCCCCATACCTTTGGGGCTTGGTTCTGGATCCTTTCCTCTGTACATCCTCTCCACAAGAGAGAACCCTTATCAAGAAATTCCTTCCAATTGAGATATACAAAGGAGTTCTTGATTGGGAGATGAAAACACCCAACACGATAAAGAACACGATTCTTAGATCTGGTGGACGCATTGATCCCGGAGGAGATAAGATGGACCTGCTTGGCTGGATGAGTGTCCTGCTCCCTTCTTTCCCGGGGAACCGCTGGGAAGCTGTGCATTTGGTATAAGAGAACTGAATTCACACATGGACTAGAGCCAGTTGTGGGCCAGGGGAGCAGGAATGCCTTCACAGCTCTGCTAGAATCTCTAAAGCAGGTCTTACAGCGTGTTTACATTTTTAGTTAAGTACTTGGCCCGATCTCTGGTCCATCACCCAGCTGTGCATGTCACTGGGCCTGAGACCCACAGACAATGTGGAGAAATCATTGCCCACCAAATCAGTTGCAGAGCCCAGGGGAAGCTCAACACTGCTGTCTTAGAAATTTTCCCAAGAGACAGATTTGTTTCTGCCATAAATTAAATACGGGAATTCCAGCACCCTTCCTATCAATTTATATGCTTAATTTATACTTTTAATTTTGGAAGTGCCCTTTTTTGGTGAGCTCACTGCCCAATTATACTTCTTAGGGAAGGAGATTTATATGGTGCAATATCATAGAACCCCTCTGACTTCAGGTAGGCACAGGTGTGGAGTCAGAGAGCACCCTGACATCCAAAAGGAGCCCGGACTCCCAGCAAATTTCCACACCTTTCCTGTGTCCCAGGACTCTTCCTCCCACTTCCTCATTTACTTCTCATCCAATCAATCATAAGGAGCAAATGTTTCTGAACGCTCCAGGAGAAAACGATGAATGATAATGAACCACAGAGGCCCTGTGGATGAATTGCTGCCTCCCAAGTGTAACTTTTTAAATGGCAAGAGCCTCTCTGAAATCCATCACCAGCCATCCCTTAATGAAGAGCCAGTGTTTCCATACAGGAGTGATGTATTTGTGCAGCTGTTGTTCTATCCATCCCAACGAGGAAGGTGAAATATTTGAGTGATTAGAACTTTCAATTAAGTCCTGCCCTCTCTGGGCATGTGCACGTCTAGCCTGTCTCTCCCTTGCTTTTCAGCAGACACACTCTCAGCATAGTGAGCACATGGACTGCATTTCCTCGCCTACAGAAAGCAATGGCTGTAACCCAAACAGCTCTTTCAAAGACCCCAACCTCCCCGAGCCCTTCAGTGGACTGGGCCTGAGCAAATACACAGATGTCTTCAGCGACAAGAGGTCAGGCACTGTTTGTTTATTTTTCATCTTTGCTTGGGTTGTGTGTATGACAATTTCCAGACTGAAATCACTCATTGACCTATGACGGGACTTTCACTGAGCACTTATTCAAGCCTCACAGCTTGATTTTGTTGCTAAGAAAAAACATCATCTCATTTTTCTATTTAGTGCAACTAATAAACACAGGATAGCAGCAATATAGAAACTGATACTCACAAAAACACATCTTCAACAGTGTTAGCCAAAAGACCTAATCAGCATATTGGTTCATTGGACCTTTTGGTTCATAACCCCCCAAGGTCAGCAATAGGTCTGTATTTAATATAATTTCAATCTTTAATCCGTCACTATCTTAATTTGTGGCACTTAATATACACAACAGCACCTGAAATAAATACCTATGGTTGTTTTTGACCTCACTCTAGTCCTGTTACTGAACTTTGTTCTCACAGAAAATAATGTGCTCTCTTTACATGTTCATTCATTCATTAATTTACTGTCTGGGTTTTGCCTAAACTGAGACAGAAGTGAGGCGCCTTCTGAGCCTTCGCTACCCTGGGCTGTGGCCTAACGGATCAGCCCAGCCACTGCGCACTGGCACAACGACGAGAGCACTGTTCTTTCTGAGAATGAGGTCACATTAAAGGGTACAGCTAACCCAATGCAACACAAAGTCAGAATAGTTCTATAAATGTATCTATTTGGTGCAAGTTTGGTGCTCCTTGGCTTTATTTTATCTTAGAGAACATCTGATTAAGTCAATGAAATGTATCAGTGAATAAAGAATCTATAATTTTTATTAGGTACTTTTATATCATAATCTTAAGGTATTGCCCATGGCCAAATTACTAGAGTTTGGTTGCTAAACTGTTTTGCTCTTTTTATACCCCTCCAAAAAAGATTATTATGCGTATATTGGATTTTAGGGCATTAATGTTGTTTTCTTTTCCCCACATCTAAATTATTGTTCATTTAACCAAGGATTTTGTAAGTGGAATAACATTTTCATCATCAAACCATCAAGGAATTGCATTTTATTTAGTCTTCTATTTAGTGTTGCTGGTTAAATGAAGGTGGCTGATTGAGAAGTTCAAGGGCCGAGGTATTTTAACTTGTCCAGAAATAGGTCTCCAAATAAGAGATTAGATGCTACTCAGTAATACTCTGCCTTTCTTTTTAATCTATATTTATTTCCTATTTGAGGAAACCTATAAATAAATTTATTATAGGCATTTCTTATCCAGTTATTTCAAAAAGGAAGAAAATATAACAATATAAAGCCAGGGTGACTTTAATATTTATTAACTAGAGCAGGGGTCAGCAAACTATGGCCTACAGACCAGCTACCTGATTTTGTAAATAAAGTTTTATTGGGACACAGCCACGCTTCTTTGTTTACATATTGTCTACGGTTGCTTTCAAGCTAAAGAGCAGAGCTGAGTAGCTGTAACAGAGACAATATGGCCCACAAAGCCTAAGCTATTTACTGTCTGGCCTTTTAAGAAGAGTCTGGGGATGCCTGAGATAGAGCCCTCATTAAATAGAATACCTAAAAACATGGCTCTAGACCTATGATAAATGACCAACAAAATGGTTTTCAAGATCTGGATGTAACTTCTAGGTCAAAACAGAAAATTTCAAATTAATTTCTTATAATTTGAGTGGAAGGATATTTTACTGTTTTCAGGTGTGTTGAAATTTGGTGCTGCTTCCTTTATTTAGAATGTTTTCTAATATTAAGATATGACCTAACAAGAATCCCCCATAAAGTAACCTTGTTAGATTTAATTGATCTTGAACAGGTTGAAGATTTATTTAACTGCTTGGCCAGTTATGTCTATATACAGTATTGCTCACCATAGCTGCCCATTATTCTGTCCCTTTGGTGAGCCTATTGCTTTATATCTACGATCATATTTAATGCCCACAACCGCTCTGCAAAGACCACTGCCGTCAATCCTAAGTACACGCAGACGTGTCCTCAGACCCTGAAGCCACGTCTCTCTGGGTGGCCCACACCCCTTCTCCTCTTCCACACTGTCTTCAGAGGGAGGGTGGGGTCCTCAGGAGCTTCCTCTGCACTTTGTTGCTGAGGTCAGAGCACAGTTATACTGACCTGGAGACACTGCTGTGGTCTACTGTCAGAGACAGTCTGCCAGGCTCAGCCGAGGGAGTCATGGGTCTGATGCAGTCTGGGAATTCTATCATTCTTAACTAGAACACAGTGGAAGATACCAGCTGTCTCCATCCAGCAGAATCCTCCCAGCCATCGAGGATGAAATAAGACTTCCAAGACAAGATCTGCTTGGGGAGAAAAAGGCTGGCTAATCTCTTAGAGAAGAGCCTCGAGCACCTCTTTCCCTGGGTATTTATTGAGTTCAGCTTACACAGAGATACGTAGTATGCACGCAAAGCTCATCAATCAATGTCCAAAAAGCTACAGTCATGAAAAACTGACATCATCTACAGATAATAATCAAAGAAACACAGGGATTGTCTCTGGTCAGGGTCAGTGGGATATGCTGAAACCAGGTTGTTGAGGCATGTGTCACGAAGCAGGGAGTTTCACTCCCTACGCTTTGAGCTCAAACGTCTAGTTCATACCAACAGGGTTGTCAGCTACCAGAGCAAGCCTCAAAGGAAACAATGTACATTCTTCCTCAGGCCTGATTTGCCCCCCGCCCCCCCCTCGGGAGCCATCCATTCTAGTACAAGGCTGCAGCTGCCTCTGGCATTGTTTTCAGACTGAGTCAGGCAGGGGGAGCAAAGCTGCCAAGAGATTAGGAGACTTCTTACAGATAGAATGAGGACCCAGGCTATGGCAAAGCTGAAGGGTGAGGGTCTTTCTGCCCCTTCTCTATGGGCCCCTAAGTCCTTCTCTGATGGTCCTTTTTGCGGCTGTGCCTGACTTAGGTTGTCCCTCCCTTGAGGGATCTTACCTGTCATTGACTAACCAGCCATCTTTTGAGGCCAAGCAGGGTGAAGTGAGGGAAGTAGGGGCTGCGCTCCTGCCAGGAAGATAGGTTCTGTCTCCTTAGTGGCTCATGGCCCCAAGGCCTTTTCACTCAGGCCTAGCCATGGGACCCTTTATGTCCGTTAATGAGGCTACAGTCCCCGAACCAGGCAGGATGTCTCCCGACAACCATGTGTATTATTTAGAACTCAGTTTCTTCTTTTTTAAGGTTTTGTTTATTTACTTTTAGAGAGAGGGGAAGGGAGCAAGAAACATCCATGTGTGGTTGCCTCTGGTGCACCCCCTACTGGGGACTTGGACTGCAACCCAGTCACGTGCCCTGACTGGGAATTGAACTGGCAACCCTTTGGTTCTCAGGCCAGCACTCAATCCACTGAACTACCCCAGCCACAGTTCTTTTTATAGAGATGCACTTAACCAATTCAGAATCCAAAGCTAAGAAACATTTTCTCTCTCCTGCACTGACACGTATTCTTTCTTTTTAGTTTAAGTCAGCTCACAAAAAGTGTGCAATTTGTGTTTCCCTTTTTACCCTGGCTGCCAGCATGCTCAGGCCTGTTCTTATCTCAATTGCAGTAAATCACTGGCTTAGACTAAGTGTCCTGCCAGAATAACCACTTCTGTTTCATCACCATAATTACTTAACTCTTGTCCCTTTGTTTGTGCCCCACCATTCTTGTTTGAAAGTAGGCAGAGTGTGATTAATAAGTTTAATAGGTGCAACCATGAGTTGAACCTACAATGTAGTGGTTATAGATTGCTTTTTCATCCCCAAGTTGACCTTCAGGCATTCCTCTCTGTCACAGGTCAGGGTCTGCCAGAGCTGGGAATGACTCCTGTTGGTGCCAAGAGGAAAATGTTGCTCACAGTCTCTGGTGACTATAACTGCTCGAACTCACATTTAAAAACCTGATTAACCTCTGCCAGTGGTCGCAGCCATTGGGGCTGCTGCTACTCATTAATCACTTACTACCTACCCTGGCACCTCAGGAGTTTCAGAGTGCTTTCCCAATAAGAGCGTGACAAATGCTGAGAATGTCCCCACTCTTTCATCAGACCTTGTCTGAAAACCTTCCGTGATGATGTCATTCGGTAAAGCAGATCTCTTCAGGAAGATCTAACCAAAATTGCCCTTTGTGGAACACAAGGCTGGGGGAGCAGTTGAATGCTCTTTTTTGGTGGTTGTGTTAAGCAGTGACCCTTGGGCTCACGAATAATGATTCTGGGTTGGCTCTCATGTTGCTAGCGCTTGCGTTTTTGTTAACTGAGGTCATTGCTTCAGAGGCAAAAAGAATGCTCCGCGGTCTAGCTGGAACCTGGCAGTATTACTTGTCTTAATGCTTTCCATCTTTTCCCAAAGTTTTTTACAGAATTTGTGATTTGCAGAGGGGTGTAGGATGATGAAAGTAGTAGCAGAGTGAAGGAAAATAATGTTGTTTGTCTTGCAGACTGCCTTCTGTGTGCATCGGTTTCATATTCTATGTAGTACAAAATTCTCTAGAGGTATTTCCTGGGTGCCTGCCATTTGAGAGGAGTTGAGCCAGATGGAGTCCAGAGTCAGCAAATATGTATCTCACAAAGGTGATTAGAAAAATATGAGGAAGAAATTTGTTCACTCATTCAGTCAACAAATACGAAGAGGGAGCCTGCATTATGTGAGTCCTTGGGTGAGTTTCCAAACCTCTTTTGGTTTGGTTTCTTCCTCTGAGGTTCCCTTCTCTTGTGCCTGTCCTTCCACATGGTGTATCTGCAGGTGTAGTGAAAATAGGCTACAGTTTTAACAGTGTACGTTATTAGCAGGGGACTCCCTTTTTCTTTTCTTTTTTGCTATTTCTGGCAATAGGATAGTTTTTCAACTTGTTTACCCTAAAGCTAAGCCTCAGAAGGCTATTTCTAGAACTAAATTAACTTTACATATTTTCACATTCTTTAAATAATTTGAAAAAACATTTATACTACTTGAAATTGTATTAACTCACATAGTCACCACACTGTGTTGTCAAAATATGCCATGTGCTGGCACATTCACACCAGAGAGGTGTGTGCTCCAGAGCTCCCTGATCTGTCACTTGAGAGTCACAGACTGTCGGTGGCAGTGGGAGGAAAATGATGCCCTTTCTCTGTGTGCCACCCCAGTTCCAAGATCTATAAGGCTTCCCGCAGCAGCAGGTTTCTCCAAACACTTCCATAGGTTCCAAAGGCGTCATTAGGGTCTTTACGTGGAACACGTTTGTGATGTAGCCCATGTGGGTTTGGGGGAGTATGGTGGGAAACAGCAGGGATTTGGATCTTCTTTCAATTTATTTTATTTTATTTATTTTTTAATCCTCACCCGAGGACATGCCTATTGATTTTAGAGAGAGGGAAAGGGAAGGAGAGAGAGGGAGAGAAACATTGATGTGAAACATGGATCAGTTGCCTCTCATAAGGGCCCTGACTGGGGGACCCAAGTTACAACCCAGGCCATGTATCCTGATCAGAGGTTGAACCCCCAGCCTTTCAGTTTACGGGGCGATGCTCCAACCAACTGAGCCACACCGGCCAGGGCACTGAATCTTCTTTCTTAAAAGATATTTTCTGCAGTCATCATCTTCACCCAGCTTCCACTGAGGGTATATGCTCCTTCTGTAGATGGCCTTTCTCAGTGAGGTTCATAGGTCCTTCTTGCTTTTAAAGGGGATTAGAGACTTTTTAAAAAAGATTTACTTATTTTTAGAGAGAGGGGAAGGGAGGGAGAAAGAGAGGGAGAAAAACATCAATATGTGTTTGCCTCTTGCACTCCCCCTACTGGGGACCTGGCCTGCAACCCAGGCATGTGCCCTAACTGGGAATCGAACCAGTGACACTTGGTTTGCAGGCCAGTGCTCAGTCCACTGAGCTGCACCATGCAATGGACTAGAGACTTTGAATGAGAAGCCTTGTGAATGCTCTGCACAGCAGGAAGTATTTCATTATTTTAAGAATGACTTCAACTTACTTTGTTGAATACATTTATTTCAACATGGTAAATTATTTCTTTCTGCAAGTAGTAAGTTTTTATTGTGAAATCCTTCATCAAAAAGCTTCTTTTCCCAGTTCTACTCATCTGATAACAAATGCATCCATTGACAGAACATTCCATTTCTAAATAGATGCAGGATAGCTGGGAAGCCTGGACTTACATTTGACTTTTCATTACATAGTTTGGTTAGATACAGAGGTTGCTAAAAATTCCTTTTAAAAGTTTTGTAGGGCTTTAACTTGTAATCAGAGTTCTTTCAGTGTAAGGTTTTATTCTGTTTTTAATCTTGGGCCAGCACACATTTTAGTGCTATAGGAAGAAATGAGACTTATCTCTAGTACAAATGAATCAGAGAAAATATTCATTTTTTTCAAATCCATGATTTTTTGAATTTTTTAATTTCTCTCAGTGTACTTTAGTAAATGGTTAACTATGTGTACAGGGACTAAGTGAGAGGAAGTTTAGCATCCTGTTGACGGGCTTCCCACCAGACCGCAGGTAGACCTAGCCTCCCAGGCCTAGTCTCTTAGTTTGTGACTGTTCAGATCTGCAACAAGATCCTGAGAGCTGCCAGGATTGTGTGAACCTTGGAATTTCAAAGAAAAAGTTGGTATTTTCCCAAACTATCCCTTAGGCGTACTGAAAAAAATCAGGAGGAAGTTTGCTCTATAATTAAAACAAGTGAAACTGGTCCCTTCACTAGGACTTGATCCTTGATAATCTCTCTAGAAGATTATCTCAGGGCTTCACATTTGGATATATCTTAGAAATTACATCTCTAGGGAATGACCATGTTCCTTCATGATCATTTTATTCTCTCAAAAACCTAGTTGATAAGACTTCTCAGAATCAAGTTTTCAGTGTCTATTAAAATTTGTCTTCCATGGTCCTATGTCTTCATGTGCTCAGCTGGGCATGCTCTGTGTGGTGGACAGAACAGCGTGTGGCCCCATTCATTCTGTTCTTTCTCTATGGGAATGTCCTAACTCGTGGGTCATTCCTCCATGAGGAAATGGAGGCCAAAGGAGGTCTTTTAACTTAAGGTGACAAAACTTTCCCAGGCTGTGTACTCGAGAGGACTTACCTTATTTTTAACTGTCCTAAAATTGCCTTTAAATATATTAAATTCCATCCTGATTCCTGAATTTCTGTTTGTTTTTTTAAAAACAAGATACACGGTTCAACTTTTAATAGGCTGTCACTGCTGCTGTCTCTCTGAGGGAAACTGAACAGTAGCCAACTGTAAGCATGCCTGCAGGTATCTCCTGCTTGTAAAGGTATCTCCTTGCTTTTTAACGATTTTAAGCTATATTTTTCCTATTTAAAAAAATTGGTATGTAAACTGCAAGGTAAAGGACTGCTACCTAGCATACATGAAACTACCCATTTCTCAGATGCTTTCACTTGTATTCTCTGTGCAGTAGATGGGTCACCATTCCTCAGGGCAGGGCACCTTGCTTAGGAGGCTGGGCTACAGCTTGTCACTCAACAGCTGTATGACAACTTACTTTGGCTATTTTTTATCCCTATCAGGGGATATGATCATTGACTTTATTTTATAATTTTCAAGACTTTCTTTTTTATTATATTTTATTGATTATGCTATCACAGGTGTCCCAATTTTATCCCTTAACTCCCCTCCACCCAGCACCTCCCCTCCCTCGGACAGCCCCACCCCATGGTTCACATCCACGGGCCATGCATGTATGTTCTTTGGCTATGCCATCTCCTATACTGTACTTTACATCTGCATGGGTATTCTGTAACTACCATAGTTGTACTTCTTAATCCCCTCACATCTTCACCCACTCCCACATCCCCCTCCCATCTGGCAACCATCAAAATAAATGCTCTTCATATCCACGATTCTGTCTCTATACTTCTTGCTTGCTTAGTTTGTTTTTTAGATTAATTTGTTGATAGATATGTATTTATTGCCATTTTGTTGTTCCTAGTTTTGATCTTTTTCTTAAATAAGCCCCTTTAACATTTCCTATAAGAATGGTTTGGTGATGATGAACTCCTTTAGTTTTTTCTTGTCTGGGAAGCTCTTTATTTGCCCTTCAGTTCTAAATGATAGCTTTGCTGGGTAGGGCAATCTTGACTATAGGTCCCTGCTTTTCATAACTTTGAATAATTCTTGCCAATCCCTTCTACTCTTTTGAGGAATCAGCTGCCAGTCTTATGGGAACTCCCCTGTAGGTAACTAACTTCTTTTCTCTTGCTTCTTTTAAGATTCTCTCTTTATCATTAACCTTTGGCACTTTAATTGTCTTGGAGTGGGCCTCTTAGCATCCATCTTGTTTGGGACTCTCAGTGCTTCCTGGACTTGCATGTGTATTTGCTTCATCAACTCAGGGAAGTTTTCTTTCATTATTTTTTCAAGTACATTTCCAATTTCTTGCTCCTTCTCCTCTCCTTCTGGCACTGCTATGATGTGAATGTTGGACCTCTTGAAGTTGTCTCGGAAGCTGCTTATCCTACCCTTGCTTTTTTTGGATTCTTGTTTCTTCTTGTTTTCTGATTGGTTGTTTTTTGCTTCCTTATGTTCCAAATCATTGAGTTGATTCTCAGCTTCATCCACTCTATGGTCTTTTCCCTGTAAACTGTTCTTTTTTTTTTTTTTTTTACCAATATTTTGGATCTTTATTGAGACCTAATTGACAAATAAAATTATAAGATATTTAATATGTACAAAGTGAGTTGATATATGTACACTTGGTGAAAGGATGCCCTCCCCCTGCAATCCAGTTAACACATCAACCACCACACATATTTACCCATTTTCGGTGAGAACATTTAAGTTCTATTCTCTTAACAAATTTTAATTATGTAATAACAGTGTGATTAACTATGTATAGTCACTATGTTATACATTGATCCTCAGACCTTATTCATCTTACAGCTGAAATTTCTTTTCCAAGCTCTCCCTATTTCCCCCAATCTGGAGCCCCTGGCAACCACTTTTTTTTTATGTCTTTTTTTTTTTTTTATTGTTGTTCATGTACAGTTGTCTCCATTTTCCCGCCACCACTTTCCCCCACGTATCCACCCCCAACTCCCACCCTCATCCCTTCCCCACTTTGGCTTTGTCCTTGGGTCCTTTATACATTTTCCTTGATGAACCTTCCCCTTTATTTTAATTAGTATATCATTCATTTCTGCCTGGATCTTTTTTGTCCCGCTGAGTTCCTCCCTAAATTCCTTGAGCACCCTTTTAACCAGTGTTTTGAAGTCTGCATCTTATAGATTGCATATCTCCATTTCATTTAGCTCTTTTTCTGGAGTTTTGACCTGTTCTTTCATTTGGGACATGTTTCTTTGTCTCTTCATTTTGGCAGCCTCCCTGTGTTTGTTCCTACGTATTAGGTGGAACTTCTATGACTCCCTGTCTTAGACACATGGCCTAATACAGTAGCTGTCCTGTAGGGTCCAGTGGCACAGCCTCCCCTATCACCCAAGCTGGGTACTTCAAGGTGCACCTTTCATGTGGGCTGAGTATACCCTCCTCTTGTAGTTGAGACTTGGCTGCTGTTGGAAGGTCAATGGGAGGGATTTACCTAGGCCAGTCAGCTGCAAGGATTGGCTGTGGCCATGGACCACCAACCTCTGCCCTCCATGGAGTATCAGCTGTGCAGAGGCAAGGTGGCAATATTCCAATGAGGTCTGTAGCTGTCCACTGGGTGTGCAGACCCTGGGGCTTCCTGGGTGGTGCAGGCCAAGGCCAGCCCCCACCTGTATTTTCCTGGGGCCAGACTGCCTGAGGTATAAGGCAATCTGAGATGGCTGCTACTTGTGCTGGACTTGGAGATTCCCAGGCAAAGCCAAGCTGTGAATCTAAGCTGGGTGCTGCTAGTGTTGTGCCTGGGGCCTCTTAGCAAGAGGTACAGGGGCTGGGGGCTCACTGAGGCCAACTGTTGCTTGTTTGAAAAGATTTAGGAAGTTGTGAAGCATGAACCAAGACCAGCCATATATATATGGAAAAGCCACTGTTAACAGCTGTGAGTTCATTGAGAGGGAGCCTGAGGGGTCTCCCAGGCAGAGCAAAGAGTGTTAGCCACGTTGATGGAGTCTCAGGTATGGCACCAGCCTGCTGGCTTTGTGGCTCTGATGGGGAGGGTTCAGAAAATGGCCAATGGCCTCTGCCCACCTTTCCGTCTGGGAGAAAGCTGTCTTACAGCTCTTGCCTTGATGCCAGACACTTCTGTTCCTCCCTGTATGCCACTGGTGCCTTTTAAGCTGCTACCCTGGTCCCGGTGCTCAGAGGAAGTGAGTCTGAGTAAGTTTGTGTGTGGGTTCTTTAAAAGGAACTGCTTGGGGCTCTAAAAGTTTCTTCCATTGACTCAATCCCTGCTGGTTTCTGCAGCCAGAAGTTTGGGACCTCATCTTCCTGGCACTGGAATGCTTGGTTAGGGGACCAGGTGTGGGGCTGGCACTCCTCACTGCCGAGATATACCTCCCAAATTTTTATCCACCACATGTGGGAGAAGAACTGCCTGTTCTGTCTCTGCCCCTCCTACCAGTCTAGATGGATGTGGTTTTTTTAGTTCCACAGTTGTCAGACTCCCATTCAACTCGATTTCTGATGGTTCTGAGTGATGGTTGTTCTATAATTTCGTTGTAATTTTGATGTGGTTGTGCGAGGAGGCAACCTATGTCTGCCTATTCTGCCATCTTGACTGGAAGTCTCCATATATGTTCTTCATTCTAGGTTTTATGTGTGCTTATGGAAGAAAATCCATACAAACAGAATTGTACATATAGGCAAGTCTAACTTCCTCATTCAGCTTCAATCCCATGTCCCTGCAAGTAGCCACTGTCATGGTTTTATATGTGTGTGTCCATTAGAACACATGCAAAGGCAACCATGTACATTTTTCTAAAGGTGGAGAGAAAGTGGAAGGCTGGGCATCATCAATGGGGGTAGGTCTATGCTTAGGTTTTCTCTTTCTTCTTCTAGTTACCAGCACAAAGACAAAACCCACAAACTACAAACCACGTTATATTAGAGGGGCAACACTGCATTTAAATCGATTGATTGATTTGCAGTGAAGTGTATTTGAGATACGACATTACATTAGTTTCAAGAGTGTAACATATTGATTCAATATTTGTATATACTGCAAAATGATCACCACAATAAGTCCAGTGCATGTTTGTCACCACACAGTTACATAATTTTTTCCTTGTGATTAGAACTTTTTTAATTTTTCAACTGCACTTTACATCCAATACTATTTTGTATTAGTTCCAGGTGTACAGTATAGTGGTTAGACAATCATATACTTCACAAAGTATTCCCCTTGATATTTCCAGTACCCTTCTGACACCATACATAGCTATTACAGTATTATTGAATATATTCCCTATGCTGTACTTTACATCCTCATGAACACTTTATGACTATGAATTTGTACTTCTTAATCCCTTCACCTTTTCTACCCAGTGCCACCCCAAACACCCTTCCTTCTGGCAACCATTAGTTTATTCTCTGCTTCAATTCTGTCTACTTATTTTGTTCTTTAGATTCTCCATATAAGTGAAATCATATGGTATTTGTCTTCCTCTGATTGACTTATTTCACTGAGCACAATACCCTCTGTGCCCATTCATGCTGTCACAAATGGTAATATTTCATTCTATTTAATGAATGAAGCCTCTGGGACAACTTCAAGCATTCCAACATCTGTATCATGAATGGTGCCAGTGGAGAGGAAGGAGAAAGAGAGAGCAAGAAACTGAAAACCTATTTGAAAAAATAATGACATAAAGCTTCCCCAAACTGATGATGGACATAGATACACAAGTCCAGGAAGCACACAGAGTTTCAAACAAGATGAATCCAAACAGGCTCACACCAAGATACATCATAATTAAAATACCAAAGGTTAAAGAAAAAGAGAGAATCTCAAAAACAACAAATGAAAAGCAAATAGTTACTTACAAAGGAGTTCCCATAAGTCTGTCAGCTGATTTCTCAAAAGAAATTTTGCAGGCTAGAAGGGATTGGCAAGAAATATTCAAAGTCATGAAAAGTAGGGACCTACAACCAAGATTGCTCTTCCCAGCAGAGCTATCTATAGGAGACCGTTCTGTGTGGCATGGGCCCAGACAGGACTCACATCCACGGATAGGTTCTCCCGTGGGGAATCAGGCCCGCCTTGTACCTAGGCCACTATGAGACTTGCTTTTGCTAAAACTCCCTCACCCTGAACTGAGGCAGCAAGTGCTTACTGTAACTTCCTAAAGTCTGTGCTAAACTTCCCCAGTATGGAGTGTAACCAGTTCACCCACTTTTCCCTTTGCATTTGCAAATATCCTTCTTCTGTGATGTGATTAGCAGCATCCTCTCCTTTGTTTTCTGTAAAAGGTAACCATGTAAAGCGAACCCGTGCATAGTAAATGAGGACCATCATGTAATGTGCCCAGCAATAAAAGCAATAAAAGCTTGTCAAGGCAGGGGCCGAGGCTTTTTCTCCTCTCGAGAGAGAAGACGCGCCATCCTTTTTCCTCCACAGGACTTGGTAGTCCATGTGAACTTGTGGTGTCTCATCCACGATGTGGCAGACTCCACGAGCGGGGTCCGAATCACTATCATTTAGAATAGGTCAGATAAAGAGCTTCTAGGACAAGAAAAAGCTAAATGAATTTATCACCAAATCATTATCATATAAAATGTTAAAGGGGCTTATTTAAGAAAAAAAGATCAAATATATGAACAATAAAATGACAATAAATACATTTCTATCAACAACTGAATCTTACAAACAAAACAAGCAAACAGAACAAGCAGAATCATAGATAGAGAACTTTTTGATCGTTGCCAGATGGGAGGGGTGTAGGGGGGGATAGGCAAAAAAATGCAAAAGGATTAAGAGATACTATAGGGGGCCATTCTATGCGGTATGGGAATGTAGCCCAGCCCCCACTTGGAAAGGCCAGTGGGGAGCGAGGTCCGGCACACAGGAGCCACGCCCACGGGTAGGTTCTCCTGTGGGGAATCAGGCCTGCATTGTACCTAGGCTGCTATGAGACTTGCTTTTGCTAAAACTCCCTCACCTTGAATTGAGGCAGCAGATGTTTTCTGCATATCTTTAAGTTCCTAAAATCTGTGCTAAACTTCCCCACTATGGAGTGTAACCAGCTCAACCACTTTCCCCCTTGATCTGTAACATCCTTCTCTTTGAAGTAATTAGCAACATTCTTTCCTTTGTTATCTGTAAAAGGTAATCACCTGCAGCGAAACTGTGCATAGTAAATGAGGACCATCCTCAATGTAATGTATCCAGAAAAGCAATAAAAGCCTGTCCAGACAGGGGTTGGGGCCCTCTCTCTCACTTAGAGAGTGGCCATGCTGTCCCTTTTTCTCCACAGGACTTCAGTAGTCCATGTGAATTTGTCTCTCGCAGCCACAACACACAGACTTTGTGGGCCAGAGTCCACATCAAGGTACAAATTGGGAGTTACAGAATGGTCATGGGTTTATAAAGTAAGTATAGGGAACAGAGCAGCCAAGGAACATATACGCACGGCCCACGGACATGGAAAATGGTGTGGGGATTGCCTGAGGGAATGTGGTGAGGCTGCATGGAGCGGGGCAAAGGGAAAAAATTCGAACAACCAAAATAGCATAATCAATAAAATATAATTTTAAAAAAAGAAAGAAAAGAGGCTGGAGATTGTGCCAGTCACATGGTTGATGATTTAATCAATCATGTCTGTTAATGAAACCCCCATAAGACAATGAGGCCTTGGCACAGTTTCCTGGTTGGTGTGCACACTGACCTCCTGGAAGGTGGCACACTCTGACTCTCCACAGACAGGGTACATAAGCTCCGCATCTCCCCAAAGCAGACCTGACCCTGTGCAGCTCCACTATTTCACTGTTTGTTTTTCATGAAATAGTCATCAGAAGTGTAGTGCTTTCAGTAAGTTATGGGACCCCTTCTAGGAAGTCATTGAAGCTGAAGCATGGGCAAGTTTACATGAGTCAGAAGTGTGGGTGGTCCCTGAGACTTGCAGTTGGCATCTGAAGTGTGGGAAGACTGGTGTGACTGAGCTCCTTGAACCTGTGGGACCCACACTAACTTAAGCATTAGTGTCAACATTGGATTGGACTTTTGGACACCTGGTGTAAAGGAGGCACTGGGGTTTGCATGTAGGGTCCCAATGTTCCACTCACCTTCCACCTTGGGGAGGTCCCTCCACTTTTCTTTATGTGTAAAAATACATACAGTGTGGGGGCAAAAGTCGGTTTACAGTCGTGAGTATGAAATAGTTTATTCTTGTATTATTATTTCTTAATTATTGTATTATTTTCCATGCAAACTGTGAACCTATTTCTGCCCCACCCTGTATAATGATTATATCCACTTTACTTATTTTCAGACTTGGGATTACCAAAGCACTTAGAACAGCACCCAGAATACGAAAAAGTCTGTTTAACCCTCTTTTCCCTCTCACTTCCTCTGAGGGTTAAATGTCACAGTAAGGTCATAGGTTAAAGGCCTCGGCAGCATTCTTGGTGGATTGGAGGACTCAGTTTAGAATGAGGTTTCTCATTTCTGACCCAGGAAAGATGGAGAGGTTTGTTCTCGTGACCCTGAAAAGGCAAAAGGCGTCTGTTTTCAAGCCTTGTGATAGGATGTTTAGCTGTATTCGGAATTACCTTAACAGACCCATAAGCTAAATTTTAGGAATTAATATTGATGCCTCAAGCATCAGAATATCTGCTATTGTTAATTCCTTCCATTAGCATCTTCGGTGCCTTGGCCCATGCTGCATATTCTAGTTAAGGAATTGTCGGGTGAGAGTCATGCTCTTCAGTATCTCAGAGCAGGGCCAGCAGCCAGAGTACAGTCACGTGACAGAAACCAGACCAGTTGTTTTAACAGAGGAAATTTAACAAAAATAGACTGTTAACAAAAGTAAAGCCTTTGACCGTGTGGATCATGGAAAGCTATGGGCTGCTCTGGCAGACGTGGGTGTGCCTCAGCACTTAACTGACCTGGTGCGTAACCTGTGGTGTGGAAAGGAGGCCCTGCCAGGACAGAGCATGGAGAGACAGAATGGCTTCCTGTTGGCAAAGTGCTCAAACCAGAGAGCACTTTATCTTCCTATTTGTTTAATCTGAATGCAGAACACATGTGGAAAACTGGACTGGACTCAGAGGAAGGTGTGGGAACCGGTGGAAGAAATAGCAATAACTTAAGGCATGCAGATGGCACCATCCCACGGGAGCAAACGGCAGTGATGTGAGACTTCTGATGCAAGTGAAGGAAGACAGTGACAAAACAGGACTGCGTTTGAACATCAGGAGGACAAAAATCAAAACCACAGAAGGAATACACAACTTTAACATAGATAATGAAGACAGTGAAAGTGTTAAAAATGTGCTTACGTCATTTCAGTCGATGCAAATGGAGGCTGCAGCCAAGAAATCAAGGGAAGGCTGAGATTCGGAAAGGCAGCGATGGGAGAATTGGGAAAGGTCACCAAGGACTAAGATGTGTCACTAGAGGCCAAGGCTAAGATCGTCCTCACCCTCACATTCCTGATTACTATGTACACACGTGAAAGTTGGACAGTGAAGAAGACTGGAAAGAAAAATTGATTCCTTTGAAATGTGGTGGTGGGAGAGAGCTCCAGGGGGACCCCGAGCCACCAGAAAGATGAACCAGCAGGTTTCAGAGCAAATTAACCGGAAACTTCCCTGGAGGCAAAAGAGGACAAAACTGAAGTTGTCCTACTTAGACACATCATGAGAAGGCAGACTCCTTGGAAAAGACAATAATGCTGGGGAAAAAAATAGAAGGTAGCAGAGAAAGAGGAGGTCCAAGTATGAGATGGATGATTTCCTAAAAGAAGCCATGGGCCTGAGTCCGTGGGAGCCGAGCAGGGCTGCTGAGGAGAGGACACTGCGGACGTCACTCATCAGTAGTCAGAGCTGGCGCAAGGGCACATAATGACAACAATGTTTAATAAGGGACTGGCTACCTGAAAAGAGGAAAAAAACAACCTCATGAAGCGAGTGACTTTTGTGAGCATGTAGAACGGATTCATTAGAACATTTGGAGAAGGGTCCCATGGAGTCAACTCCAGGCCTTTGAGAAGGGAGAGCTGCTGAGCTGATGTTGGTGCCCCTGAGGGGAATGAAGGCTGGTTGTGCAGATGTTGGAAACCTGAGTCAGCTGCTGCTTCTGGAATGAGCTGCAACCACCAGGGTGAAGCAGCATTGCTGAGGTGGCATCAGGACAAAGGATAACAGGATGTGCTAAGTCCTTCTCTCTCCTGCAGCCTGGCAGTCTTGACAGCAGGGCCTCCAGCCAGAATAGTTCACAGGAATCAACCAACAACTGGAATTCTTCTCCTCAGAGTCTCATGTCTGTGTCACAAAGAGGAAGATGGGGTCAACTTGCTGTGGAGAGACAGTAGCCTCATAGCTGGCACAGGTTACTGGGAATGGAGCACGGATATAAAGAAGCAAACGTGAAAATTGAGTGTGTGCACCAGGGGTAATTAAGAGAGGATTCAGGAGCTGGGAGTGAGGAAACGGAGGAGGAGAATTTCTGACACTTCTGCTCTGTCAAGGAATCTTCATGCAGCAAATGGGACTGCAGGTTGAAAGGAAGATGATCAATCTCAAAAAGCTTGAGGTTAAGATCATGATTCTGGGGTTCTTGCTGGGTGGTACACGTGTTTTATAGTGAACTTGGGGTAAAGTTAGAGAATGAAAGAAGGAATTCTCATGATGCACTGGCAGGGATGTGTATTTGGCATCACTCAATGCCATTGGTTGTTACTATGTTGTCCATATGGTCAAATGCAATGAGCATAAAAATGCCCCTCTGAACCACGCTCTGAATGGTAGTACAGCAGTGCATTCAAAGTGCATGTCTCGAATCCCTTGGTAAATCATGCACTTAGAGAAATGCTCTAAGGACTTACTTAACTGTGCCTCCACCCCAGAATAAAGTGAGGGCAGCAAGACTCATGTGTTCCCATGAGGAAGCATAAGATGGTTAAATTCATCCAAAAGAATTTCACTAAACCACACGTGGAAAAATATTCTTTTCTTATTAACTGGGAAAAAGAGGCTGCATGAGAACATGTCTTATTTTAACTTCGACAACAATGATAGTTTTGAAAGAGTGCCTGGAGAAGAATGCACACATTGTGTCCATTCTTCTTCATGAGTGTTTTTCACACTTCTCCACAATGTACTCATAAAAGCAGAGGACAGTGAATTCCAGGGCTCTTCCTGTAATACAGAGCAGAACACCAGAAGTATACAAAATGGTTGAAGTCTTGGGTTTAAGTATAAAAATATATCCTCTTTTTTCTATCTATGATATCAGTTTATTATAATGGAAGCATGCTTTAATTTATCAGTTATTTAAATATTTCCCCCTGTAACACTGATTAACATTGATGCTTCTGGAGGATTCAGCCTGTATATCTTGTGGATTTACACAACTCTGATATTTAGTACTCTAGGGATTCCTGGCGTTCCAGCTATCTCTTGCTCCCTACCAAACCACCCCAAACTTAGTGATTTAAAATAACAACTGTTTTATTCTATCTCATAATTTGTGGGTTAGGAATTCGGGCAGAGTTCCACTCAGAGTTTCTGTTGCTCCTTTACTGAGGCTGTTGGGTGACATTTAACTGCTGGGCAGGCTGCTCAGGCGGGTCTAGCATAGGTCCTGGTGAGACAGCAGCCAAGGCCACCACCTCCCTAGCATGGATGCCTAAGGGTAGCTAGACTTCTCCCTTGGTGACCGAGGGTCCCAGAGAGAGTAGCACTAGTTGGAAGCTCCAAGATTTCATATGAACTTGCTCTGAAGACTTAGAATATCACTGTCACTTCACCCAAATGGTCTCCACCTGTCGCTGTGAGGAGCAGGGGCGGCTTTGAGGCCACCTTTAATCTGGTACGTCTAGTTTGAGAAACCGAGTGCTCACTACTCTCAGTGTGTCCTGGACTTAGGCCAGATCACTCCACAGCTACACGTATGGATTGCCTCTTTGCATCCATGTCACATTGCTTTCACTGAATTGTCTTGGCCTCTGCTACTAGGAAGAGTTAGAAGAAAAGCCCGTATGTGTCATTATGAGTGTTCACAGAGGTAGTTCTGAAGGGCTTTTGGCTTCTATCTAGAGGCTGCTCGGTGCCAGCCCAGGGAAAACTGCTCTGTGGTCTGGGTCCCAGGAACAGCCATGGCTCCTCCTCCATGTTTCTCAAGTCCTGCAGCTCTGTGACTTATATTTCCTTTTTGCCTTTACTCCAGTAAAACTTCAGTTTTCCTTTTTGTCCTCATTGCTATATATCTATTATACTTTACATTTTATGCTTGCTTAGTATGTGACATCTATGGCAGGGAGATAAAAGCAAATAAATTAAGTACAAATAAATTAAGAACATGAAAGCACATGCAAGTGGAAGTCCCAGCCTTCTGGCTTTGCCCTAATAGGAGGCAGCACGCGGACTTCAGCGTGGTCTCCGCTCCCTCGGTCACCAGGGGGCTGTGGCCCACTCATCGCAGCCCCTCTAATAATATGATTCTTACGTGACAACGAAGCCTCATAGAAGTGATTACTATGTCACTCTGAGGTTGCTTGAGGTTTAAACAAGAAGGTATAGAAGAGTACAGTTAATCTAGTGTCTGTGTCTTAGAAGCTTCTACAAATATTTACAAGCCATTACAATGACTTGGAACTTGTTATTTAAAGTTGTATTGTCCTTCAGTGTGATTGTGTTTGTATTTTGTGTTCTCAATTAGAAGGTATTCTTGGTTTTAGGTAACAGAATATGCTGTTTGATCTGTACCCATAAAATCTAACACAGAGTCTTACATGAGAATGATTAATATGCTTGTCACAGTTAGCAGTGGGGACACTTCCTATAGAACAAAATTTGAACTACAGAAAGAAACATCATCTCAGTTCATGGGGAGATGAAGTAATCTACTTCATTTTGGGGATTGTTTTCAAAGTCTCGTAAAATTTATGGAGGTTTAAATCTATAGTGAAGGAGACAAATTTATTATAAGTAATACAAGATTAGTTTGAGTTTTACATTATGTTTAGTTAGGAGTAATGGGAAAGGAAGAGAGAAGATGGAAAGAGGCAAATGGGAGAAAAATAGAAGAAAAATAGCAAGACTAGAAGGGGGAAAGTATCAGATATTTAGGAATTAAATAACTGGACAAATAGATATTGAATGCCGATTTTCTTTTAACAATTTCTAAAAACATACGGCCTTTTAGAATGAAAGAGTGTGGGGACAGGTAGAACATAGGTGCTGTGACCACACAGGAGGAGAGATGTTTTGGACAGAGGATTAGGGGGAATCCTGAAATCTCTAAAACAACTTACATTGTTTGCTTATTGGCTCCTAAAGTGAAAGGTTCTCTGAGCACATGACGCACCTGCTGAGTCTGTGGCCATGGAGGCGACCCCAGCCCAGGTCTTCACCTTCTGCAGAGCTGCCACAGCTTTGCCAGCAGTTTTCTCAGAGCTCCCTTCACATCCTTGTTCCTCAGGGTGTAGATGAAGGGATTGAGTGTAGGGGTGATGATGGAGTAGAAGAGGGAGATAAACTTGCCCTGCTCTTGGGAGTAGCTGGCTGGGGGCTGCAGGTACATGTAGATGGCAGGAAGATAGAAGAGGGAGACCACCGCCAGGTGGGAGGAGCAGGTCCCAACAGCCTTGTGCCGAGCCTTGGAGGACTGGATCCGGAGCACCGCCTGGGCGATGAAGCCGTAGGAGAGCAGGATGAGTGCCAGGGGGACCAGCACAAAGAGGGCCACCAGCACGGCCAGTGTGGTGTCATTCACGGTTGTGTCAGCACAGGACAGCTTGATCATAGCTGGCACCTCACAGAAGAAATTGTCTAGCACCTGCCGTCCACAGAAAGGCAACTGCACCGTCAAGACTACCTGAACCAGGGAGTTGCCGAAGCCACTTAGCCAGGCCATGGCCACGAGCTGCTGACAGAGAGGGCGATGCATGATGAGGGCATAGCGCAGGGGCTCGCAGATGGCCACATAGCGGTCCAGAGCCATGGCAGCCAGCACAATGCACTCGGTGCATCCCAGCCAGTGGAAAACCGCATACTGCACTGTGCAGCCCCCGTAGCTGATGGTCTTCCTAGAGCTTCCCAGGTTGACCAGCATCTGGGGGACTGTGGTGGTGGTATAGCAGAGGTCCAGGAAGGAAAGGTGGCTGAGAAAGAAGTACATGGGGCTGTGGAGCTGGGGGTCCAGCCGGGACACCAGGATGATGGCAATGTTCCCCAACATGGCAAGAACGTAGGACACCAGGAGAACCACAAAGAGAGGGAGTTCCAGCCACGGCCTGCCAGAAACACCCAGGAGGATGAAGTCCCTGGGAGGACCCCCCAGGAGGCTCTGGTTGTCAGATCTCATGGTAAGGCATTTTCTGGCACCTGTGATGAGTCAAAAAGTCAGAAGTAATGAAACCCATGAAACGAATTGTCTTCCTCAGTCTGTGCCTGTGCTTCCCCATACAGGTTCCACTGGCTTTCTTCCGGGGAGACGCTGAGATGGGGGGTGGGGTCAGAACCAGGGAACAGAACAGCTGCTGATGTGTCCCACTCTCCCTCCTACTCTGTGATCTTAACTATGCCTTTTAATCTGTCTGAACTTCAATGTCTGCACCTGAAACAAGGGCAGAGCATGCCTGCTTCAGCCCTAGAGTCTTGGGGATGATACGGGGACATTACCTTTGTAAAACCATAGCGTGTCAGCAATTTTCTTCCAATTTGGTCAAAGTCTGCCATACCTCCATCACCATTGGAATGTTTGTGTTTTCTCTACACACACATTGACAAGGAATTTACCACTTTCTTAGGCTCTCTTGTTTTTCATTTCAGAGGTGGAGGTGAGAGGGAGGTGAGAGGTGGCATGAGGTGAGCTTAAGGGCTCTATGTAAGCAACTGGGGGGTCCTTACTATGAACACACCCTGGCCCTTTGTGCCACGCCAGTTGCTCCCTCCATGATACTCACATACAGATGGCACTAACCCTCACTGTGGCAGCAAGGAGAGCACAGTCTGACACCCTCTGAGTCTCCAGGGGAGGAGCTCAGTCACTCCCACCCATGACTTGACCATGGCACCTGGGGTGACCCCAGAGGAGAGGCTAGGAGCACAGGGCCAAAGATGTTGATGCGACAAAGAACAGAGCCCCTGGAGTTGGCTGCCGAAGAGTCAGATGACCTCCAGGCCAGTTTGGATGCTTGAATTCCCTGCACAGCTTCCTCTTGGAGTTGGAAAATACAACGATTTGGTTTCAGCCTCCAACCACCTACACTCTCCCCAGGGCTGTACTCCCTCAAGTTCATGATGGGGATGATATAGTCATGTAGGACTGAAAGTACATTGAATCCTGTCTGCAGGCCATTTCTGAAAGATTCGTTTTTAATTTTTTATTTGGTGCTTTATGCACAAACTATGAAATGGGTGGAGCTCCACTCAGGTTGGTTGCTGCAACAAGCCCCCCGCCCCACCCCA
Organism: Trachops cirrhosus; assembly: GCA_028533065.1. NCBI lineage: Eukaryota > Metazoa > Chordata > Mammalia > Chiroptera > Phyllostomidae > Trachops > Trachops cirrhosus. Next base: position 32,350 of record JAPYXV010000306.1, read on the forward strand.
CTTCCTAGATTCTGAAGAACTCTAGGACTATTTGAAAACAATTCAAACTCTGGGGGCTTGAATGGGTAAAAACACGCAAATTGCCTTTCTTCCTCTGTTTCAAAACTACATACCATTTGCTAGAAAGTCCCCATATTCTTGTGGAACACCCAATTATTTCAATTCATCCCACTATTCTAGTAAAAATACGTCTAGGGTAAATCTTAGAGAATATGATTATTTTATCTCTAAAGGGAGCACAGGACCCTGGTTCTAATCTAGTGAGCCGGGCAGGGCAAAATCAGAATGGACCACTTTTTAAGATTAAAAAGCAATTATGCCATTTCTCTTTCTTAAATTTCTGATTCTGAGATTTCTTCTCAGGGTCTAAACTGGGCAAGAAAAGGAAATGTTGCAGAGATAGTGAGGAAAGATGAAAGGATGAAGGGACTAAGAAAGTAAGAGGGGTAGATATAGGCCACACGTGATAAATACAAATTACTAGGCGCTCACCATGAGCCAGCTGCTGTGATAACACCTCCATAAGGTATCTGAGTTCGTCCTTTCACGACTCAGTGATGTGTGTGTGTCTTTTACCCCAGTTTTACTGTGATCAGAGTGGTGTGGGGATGATAGCTGGTCTCCCTTAGTTTGTTCACACAGCAGGGAGCAGCAAAGCCAAGACTGAAAGCTAAGGTGCAGCTCTTCAGCATTATTCTCTCCAGCAGCTTGCTTTTTAAAAAGCTGTTGGTGAAAAGCATTAGTGCAAATGGCTGAGACAGAGAGAAGGCCTGAAAGAGGAGAGTTATATCACCAGAAGGAAAGGGGTGCAGGAAGCCTGGAGAAGCATTTTATAATTTCCAGTTCAGTGCACCAGGCATGTGTGGGTGCATGTGCACACCAACACACACCCCCCTCACACACCTGCCCACCACCATCCAGCCCTTCCCCCAGGGGGCTCCACTTCAGATCCAGCCTCCCCACTCCCTTGGCCCTTCCTCCCATTCCTCCAGAGGGCCCCCTCCCATGGCCACTGCTCTCAGGACCAGCCCCTTCAGCCTCATCTCTGCTGCCTCTGCATTGGTCACCCTGACTCAAAGCAGACAAGTGATTTCTAACAATGTCCTACTCCTCCCTCACCGCATTTCACCAGTGGCTGTGGCCTAGGCATGGCTGTGTACACCCTCACCCCAGCTGTCCTGGGCAGGCAGCACCCTGCAGACCCCTTGGTGCCCACTGTCTCCCTGCAGGAGTCCCCTCCCTGTCCCAGCCATCACTCACCTTCACAGCACAGTTGCCTTTCTCAGAGTCAGGGCTTCGGTGCAAAGCTGTCCTTGGGTCTGCCAGGCGCCTAACACAGAAAGAGGCCATCTCTGTCAACAGTCTTGTGGTGAGAGTAGGGACTGCATTCTTCCCACGTGACTCCCTGGCCATATCTTCTGACATTGTCACACCCGTGGGCCACTTTCATGACCGTCCTTACACCAGCCCGCTGGCAGGCCAGGCAGGCTGTGAACACACGGATGGACCTGTGGTGTATATTGTTCTGTGACTTAGAACCCTTGGGACACATACAGACATGTCATCCTATTGCCTGACATTTGACAGAGCACCTCTTTTGCTCCAACAAACAAGAAAGGAAATCTGGAAATAAGCTCATGGGGAGGGAAAACGATGAGGAGGCTGTGGGCTACGATAGCCTCTTAGTTCCAAAGACCTCTCCCTTGGACCTAAAATTTAGCCCGAATCTGCTACCCAGGTGAGAAGGGCAGGCTCAGTTTAACTGCTGAGGCCATACGTGTGGCAGGTGAGGGAGGTGGGGTCCTGAGGACAAGGCTTACGATGATAATACTTTCCTTCATGAGTGTTAACAGGGGCCCTTTCATCACAAAGAGAAACAAATGTTTTTCTCATGAGCAGTGTGTCTCCCCTGTCCAGGTCACGAGCTGAATCTTGGATAGAAGTTCTGATCAGAGTAAAACCAAAAAGCTGGCACACTAAGGGTCTGTAAGTACCATGTGCACTGTGCCCTGCTTGCTGTGATCTGCTCGCGCTCACCCTGTCTCTCTGGGCCCACTGCATCCCCCTGCCGGCAGTGTCCCCTCCCTGTCCAGGGCACCTGGACTCTCCCTGCAGCTTCCTCAGAAAGCACCCTGGCTGATTCCCCACCATGGACTGTCCCCTGGGGTCTCCACGTGAAAGGTTTTGAGGAACACTGACAACTGTATCTTCATGAGGGACTGAGGCATAATTTTTCAAAGGGCTTTAATTTCAGACATTAAACAACATCTCCCTAACAAATAGCAGAAGGGCAGTGAGCCAACACTGGAGCACCATCTGTCAGCCTGTGCACCAGGCAGGCACTAGGGACACAGGCAGACTGAGACTTCAGAAGGGTTGGGGTCTTAGTCCTCCTCCAGGTCAGCACTGGGGCATGAATCCAGGGGCTGAGCCACTGAAGCCCCCACTGCTGGTTCACACAAGGCAGACATTACCTCCTCGCAGGCCGCAGATGTGTAACCCGTGATCCCACGTACACATGTGACTTTTCCTTAAACACCCTGTGGAGCTGACACGTACTTAAGAACTTGCCTAATAGAAAACTTAATAATGTGCTGTATCATTTGCTAGTAATTTCCAATATGTTGAATTTTACTGCTTGTGGAGGTTGTAATTTCCTTACAAACAAGATTCTATCTTACACATTGTGTCATTCAGAGCACTTAGAATGTGTGAGTAGTGCAATTAAGTCATGGAAGGATTACTGATTTTGCTAACAAACAGCTCCTTTTTCTGTATGGCACGTAGCATCCTGAGCCCATCCATGGTTCTCTCTGGTGGTGGTGGGAGGGAAAGGAGAGGAGGAGGAGCTGGAACACAGCAGGATCGGCCCCCAGGA
>JAPYXV010003060.1:0-12594 GCA_028533065.1 Trachops cirrhosus
GACCTTCACCTTGGATGGAAGTCAAAGCCGAATGTTCTCAAAAGAGAAAAGCAGGTAAGTGGAAGGCAGTCAGTCCCACACCTTTATTAAGAAAAAAAGCTCTAGATCATTTCTAATCTATAAGGTTTCATGATCTAAGTTTCATTGTCTTATTTCTCTGTGTTTTGCATCTTGTGTGACATTTATGTATAATTTGAGTACAGACTATGCACTGATCCAGTTTTAACAATCTGACAGGAGATGGGTTCGTATTCACCATGGCCCACCTGTTATTAATTATGAATCATTCATTACTAATTTATTTTGCTAGTTGTACATTTGGATGGTGGAAGTTTAAGGTTTATTGGGGGAACAGAACACTGTGCTGTAAGTTGAAATTACCATCTAAATGCTCCATGGGTGTGGAGAACAGTAAGGGTTTCGTAAGTGCATTTCCTTTGCTTCAGCAGCAGGTATGAAGCTGTTTTTATAGCCACTTCAGTTTCCATTTGAATAATATAGTTAGTAGGAGTTGTTGAGTTAGGGTATAAAGATATTCATATAATGAACTTCTAGCATATACAGTAGTCATTAAATTTTAGTAAATATTTTAATAGGAATTACATTGAATCTACACATTGCTTTGGGTTGTACTCACATTTTAATGATGTTAATTCTTTCAATCCATGAACATGGTATACATCCCCATTTCTTTGTATCTTCCTCTGTTTCTTCAGTGTTCTGTAGTTTTCCACCTGCAGGTCTTTTACATCCTTAGTTAAAGTTATCCCTAGGTACTTTATTTTTATGTTGTTATAGTAAAGGGGATTTTTGTCTTAGTTTCTTTTTCTGATAATTCATTGTTGTTGTACAAGAATGCCATTGATTTCTGAATATTGACTTTTTATCCCACAACTTTGCTGAATTCACTTATTCAGTGGAGTAGTTTTTGATGGAGACTATAGAGCTTTCTATATGCACTATCATGTCATCTGCAAATATGACAATTTTACTTTCTCCTTTAGAATTTCGATGCCTTTTATTTCCTTTTCTTGTCTAACATCTGTGGTTAGAACTTCCAGTACTATGTTGAATAAGAGTACTGAGAGCAGGCACCCTTGCCTTGTTCCAGATCTTAAGGAAAATGCTTTTAGTTTTTGACCACAGAGTATGATGTTGGCAATAGGTTTCTCATATATCACCTTTATTATGTTTAGGTATGCTCCCTCTGTTCCTACTTTGCTGAGTGTTTTTATCATAAATGGGTACTGGATTTGGTCAAGGGTTTTTTCAGCATCTATTGATATGATCATGTGATTTTTGTTCATCATTTTGTTTATGTGATCTCTTACATGTATTGATTTGTGAATGTTATACCTCCCTTGCATCCTTGGGATAAATCCCAGTTGATCGTGGTATATTATCTGTTTAATGTATTGCTTGATCCAAATTGACAGTATTTTGTTGAGGATTTTAGTTTCTATGTTCATCAAAGATATGGACCTGTAACTTTCTCTCTTTATTGTGTCTTTACCTGGTTCTGCAATTAAGATAATACTGGTCTAATAAAAAGTGTTTGGGATTCTTCCCTCACCTGAATTTTTTGGAATAGTTTGAGAGGAATTGGTATTAGTTCTCCTTTGAATTTTGATAAAATTTACCTGTGAAGTCATCCAGTCCAGGGCTTTTGTGGGCTGGGAATATTTTTATTATGCCTCAGTTTTTTCTTAAGGCTTGTTTTGTGTCCCACCACATTGTCTATCTTTGAAAATGATCCATGTGCATTTTTTTCCAGTCAACTTCTCTATGATCAAACATCTCCAAGGAAGAAGAGTATTGCTAATCCTACAACATGGCTGGTGTCACTTGACTTAAGTTCAGAGGAGCTGGTATTCACTACATAGTTTACTCTAATGCAGGTTTTTGTATGACACCTAGGATGGGACTATCAACAACATCTTGAGGTTTGGAAGCATCATTCTCACACTTCACCTGCAGTCTCTGTAGCATTGGGTGATGCTCTCTCCTCTAAGAAATACCAAAATAATCATCAGGTCACACTTAGGTCCATAACAAGTGTGGTCATTTCTAAGTCTGTGAACATCAGTCTAACTAGAATATTTAAGCCAAAGCCTTGGTTGTATTAACAATGTTTTAATTTATATCTTATTAACAAAAAAGACAGTCATACTGAATTTATGCAAATAAACCTATCAACATGAGAATAAGAATACTCAAGAAGGTTTAAGAATATTTTAGGAGAAGTCAAAAAGAGAGAAAAAGACCAGTTTTACTACCATATGGGTGCCCATTCCTCTTGTCCACAACAGTGTCTAGGCATCCTGCACATATCTCCCTGGTGGAGGGACAGAGCTTGGATCCCCATAGGCTCATCACGTACACCCTGTGGTTATCACAAAGCCATTGCTCATCCTTGGAGGGATGAAGTGTCACCTGAACTGTGGAGATGATGCACCTGAGACCAACCAGAGGTGAAATCTGGTGTAGAATGCGATCTTAAGTCAACAATAATGACAATGTTAGCTCACATTTTGAGCATTTATCAACTCAATACAAGTCTCTTTAGGACTTTCCACCTAAACAACATATCTATTTAAAAAGTACAAATGAATTTATTCAGTTTAATAACATAGAGAATGGAAGGAGAGTAACATATTTGCACCTAGTCTGAGGGGATCACTTTCATGGGAACTGATGGGGTTGGTGACTTTACACCAGCATCCTCCCTCCTAATGTGGTCTATGGGGAGAACCCTGTGGTTCTGGGACAGCTTCATCTTTGGACATGGCCACAAACTCGTGCCATTAAGGAATCATTGGATGCAGATCCCACTTGTGCAAAAGGTGACTGTGGTGTTTCTGTGCAAGAGGGTGGCCATTTTTATGGGCTCTGTGGGAAAGCAGAGGATATGACTGTTTAAGAGTGGGGTATAAACCTAAGGCCACACTGCCTTCTCAGATATCTCAGCCACTCACAGTCATCAGTAAGCTCTGTGAAGGTCACCAGAGGATGGTCCTGACCTCTGCATAAAGACAATTGTCTTCATTCAGGTGACAATGTGTAATGAGTGAATTTTACTTTCTCTCTGACCCCAGATCACCCCAGGATGACCCCTGAGCTGTTCCCACAACCATCTTTGTTGAAGCCATGTGAAACCGAAAAGGAAAATTTTCCCCAGGCCATGTAATTTATAACCTCATCATCAAATTACATTTTTTTCTCATGAGCTTTATTGATCCTTTTCTGAAATTTTTGACTTGAAAACAGGGTAGGTCTCACTCCTCATGTAAACTTCTGTGTATGCCAAGGAAGGCGAACTGTCTACCTTTGCCCATTTTGGGAGACAAAGGAATTTTACAGTAAGTGGGTAAGAATTTATTGTTTTTTAAATAATTAATTATAAAGATTGCCCAACACAGTCTTTATGACCTTGGACTTAGAGAAGTCCCATATCAAAGATTTCTCTATCTGAACAGTACTTTATTTCCTGGCCTGCAGGTTGAATATCAAATGAAATCAATCTCTAGAGAAAAAAATGCTGATGGTTTTAACAAAAGACAGAAAATGTAGGGATAGAAGGAAGCTACTCAGCATGGTTAAAGCCATACATGGAAACCCACAGCTAACACAACAGTCCATGCAGAAATACCAAAATGTCTTCATGTTGGAGTAAAAAGCAGGAAAAATTTTCATTATTTTTAAAAATAAAAGTTTTAAAATTCTATTTCTTAGGTGTTTTCAGGTGAAAAGAAAAAGACCAGTGTTGCTTTATCTATGGGATTAAAGTAATTGTGCAAACCACTGTAGTGCTTACAGTTTTATTTTTCTGGTGTGTATTTTGAAATAACTGGGACAGTTTCTTATAAAACTCTCCGATATCAATCAATAAAGGAAAATCAACATTGTAACAATATAAAATTTAATCCAAAGACCCTCTTCCAGTTTTCTCAATTATTCAAATAATATTTTTATAACAAAAAATAAAATGAAAGAAACCATTCCTTACACAGAAAGGGAGAAAGAAAAGAAGAGGAAGAAGTAGAAGGAGGAAAAGGAGAAGAACAACAACAACTACTACTACAACAACTACAACCAATGACACTAATAAGAAAAATAAGAAGACATTACCTATTTTCTCTTTGCTCACTGTCCCAGGACCCTGTCCATGATGGTGTCCGGCCTTTCTGTGCCAGGTCTCAAGCTGAGTCTGTTTTTGTTTTGTGACACTGACATTTTCTCAAACTTCCAGCTGAAATTTTGTTGAAGATGATTTGGTTTAGTTTGCTATTATTTCTTCATGAATTAATATTTATGTATTTTTGGGCAGAAATGCCCCAGAAATGGTGTTGTGCTTTCTCTATCATATCAAGAGAGACATATTTATTTCATTATCATTTGGTTTTGATGATATCTACCAGGTTGCTGAACCATAAGTAATTAAAAAGAACTTTGTTCTTTTACTTAGTAAGAATTAAGCATTAGTGAGTGTTCTGTAGAAGGGAAGGAGATTAGAGACTGTGCTATGTGAATATCCTATTCCTTCTCAGAATTTTGGCCACTGGTGTAGAAATGTTTCATGTTCTTACCTTAATCAGTTATTACTATGATGGTTGTCTGACAGTGATTATCTAATTTTATCATTTCTTCTATATTTACAAGTTGGCATTTCACTGCAGAGTTTTGCTTTCTCTTCAATTTGATTGTGTGTATCTGTCTATAAAGGCTTGCTGATTGATAAAGCAGACAACCTGTCTTCTTGTATTGCAGATATAAAGAACCCTTTGGTTTTATTGGTCTTAAAATTTTTGAATTGTTTCAAATGGCTCTGCTTTTATAAAGGAACCGTAGGCACCAACCACTGTGTTTGTTTAAATGTATCAAAGGTTATTCCAATCAGCTCCCTCTTACTTTTTAGAAAATCTTTAGAAAACTTTATTCGAGTCAATGGTCTAACATTCACATCAATTTCTTTTCAAGATAGATAGATCCAATATTATTATGTTTTCAGCTATTGAAATCCAACTACCTCTTTGTTTAACTCTTACACACTAAGCCTCTCTTTTCCCTGCCAAATATCTTGCCTGTGCCAAGTCCCAGGCGACTAGAGACCAGCCCTTCAGCTCCAAACCCACCAGGATTAAGACAGTTGTGCTTGCCTACCCTGGTGCTTTTTTCTGGAAATCGCTCAAGAACTGCCCTGGCTTAGCCTCTCCCCTTGTACTTTTCTCTACACAACCTTACATAAAGGCATCATTTCTCTTGGGTCTTTGCAAAGTACACAGTGCTTTTTCCCCCCCAGGGAACCTGTAAAACATTTTTGGGGGGAACTAAGTTTTTTTTTTCCTTCTCACATTGGCCTCTCTGTGTTGCATTCAATTACTTTGACAGACTGAGCAAAGTGTTACCATTTCTGAACTCAGCTGAGCCTGAGGCAAACAGATATTTATTATGCTTTATTCAGGATCTGATCATCTCATTTATAAAAGCCATCCCCATGCTGTTTTTAGTGCATTTCCTGGCAACAATCCTCATGGGCAGGAGGATGCTAATTGTGCCAGAGGAGCTCACGTGTCTAAGGGAGGAGTCAGTGACACATGTGGAACGAATGTGTGTCAACACGCCTGAAGGTGTCCTTGTGTTTCTGATGACAATGATGGCTGTCACTACAGAAAAATGCTTGTTGTTAACGCTGTAAAAATGTCCACATCTTAAGAATAAAGAGCTTCATGAACCAACGAGTGCAAATTTGACTTAAGAAATTTAAATATGCATAATCAATAAATCATGCTTTCTTCTTCTACACTCACTATTTAATGGAAATATCATCATATGTTGAAAATCTCTGTAGTTTAAAAATTACTTCCACAATGATCTGCTTACCTACCATCCATGCAGTAGATGGAGAAAGAAACAAGAACACACAAATGTAAATGAATGTCTTTAGACCCAATGCAGTCTGTGGCCTGTTTCTGTGGTGAGGGCTGTGTGACGTCCCGCCCAGGGCCTCTGCCTTGGGCCCTGGAGGGCAGTTGCTCTGGCTGGAGAGGGCCCACCAGATGTGGGGAAGTTGGAAAGGGGATTTCTTTGAGAAAGAAAAGCCACCTGCTCAGGAGCTTGAGGCTGAGTGAGGATTAGAGAGGAGGTAAGAATGGGGGTGAGGGGTGAGCAGGTCCAAAGGCTAATGTTGTGAAGTTAAGAGTCCCAACAGGCTTTGCTGACCACTCTCCTTTTAGGAAAACCTCCAGAGTTGCTGAGTTTACACATTAAGTGTCTGAGGGACAAGATTTGACAACCACACATTGATGTTTCTCTACCTCTCTTTCTCCCCCCATTCCCTTCTCTCTAAAAAATAAGTAAATACAATCTTTTTAAAAATTCACATGATCTCAAATTCACCATTTTAAAGTGTGGGGCCAGGAGAATAAGGTCCTTGCAGTCCTACCAGAACTCTGTGCTGCGGGATAGACCCAGAGTGACCAGGGTCCTACACTGACCTGGGGACATGGAGAGGGGTGTGGTGCTGTGCATCCCCAAAGTAGAGTTTCTGTTCTGGACACCAGGCCCTGGGAGTGAGAGGAGGCATTGACTTGTCCATCCTGTCCCATCTGCTCCCCTCACACAGACCTTTCCCTTTGACACACATGGTGTTCTGTTCCTCCCCTTCCCCACAGACCCAGTGCCCAGCATTTCAGCCACACACACCACTCCACCCAGAGACATCTATGCGTAACTTACTGGAGGGAAAAAAAACTAGTACACATTTCTGGAAAATCTGGGTCTGGTGAAATCACACTAAAGGAGCAGGTAGGAATTCTTGGAGCAACAGAGACTGGGACTCATGGAATTAGAACATGATGTAGTATTAACATGCTATGTGACCCTTGTGAAATGTTTATAAATTTATGTTGAATACTCAGAGCAGGGCATAGTGACTGCCATACTTTCTTCCTGGTCCTCCGGAGAGTGGCAGAGCTACTCCACAACCTGGAGCCTTCCCAGGGGCTGCCGACTCTCCTCAGCAGGACCTACAGCCCAGCAGGGCCCAACCTCACCATCATCTCTCAGCCCACAGTCCCTTTTGTTCTCCAAGCTGCCCACACTGGACACTGTCAGCAACTCCATCCAGCAAGGCATCTGCCCACCTGAAGTCCAGTCCTCTGCTGGCAGCTTCTCCCCACCACACTCCATCTTAAATGAGGCAAACGTCCCCTCAGACCCACTCACACTTCAGTCCAGCCATAAGGACGTTTCCCAGAGGAGCTCTTCTAGATGCTCCCACCACACTAGGTGCTTCCTTTCCCTCTCCCTCTCCATTATTGTTCACTAGTCCCTCCTATAACAACTGACACAATGCCTGGCTCCCTGCTCTGACACAAGGATCACATCACAGTTGTCTCTGTGGTGTCCCCAGGTGCAAAAGAAATGTTCAAGGGGCTTCTGCTGGCCCATAAGGAAGGGACAACCTCTGTGATTGAAAGAAGGTGAGAGACAGTGACTGGTTGGGTCCCCTAAGGAGGACACAGTTCTGACAGGGAGCAGAAGAATTCTGTTTGGAATGGAGGGGAAAGGACAAGGGAAGAGAGTAGCATAAAGGACACAAAACAGTAGCACAGTAACAAAACAATCCCATGGTCTAGAAGTGGCAAGGGGCAAGAAAATATCAACAATGGTAAGTTTTGCATGTTAGCCATCACTGAGCAGTGACTTCTGAAGAGAGATGAGAATAATGACAATTTGTGTTAGTATGACACCACAAAAACTTAACCAGGGGCCCTAAACATTGTTCTCACCACCCACATAAATAAGCAAATAAGACCTAAAAAGTGCAGGATCGGATCACTTATTCGCCCACCTGCAGGCACTTGCAGCCTCTCACAGGCACTGGGGCTGCAAGATGAGACAAGCCCTGCCCATGTGGAGCTCATGTTCTGCAGGGGAAATGGAGCAGGGGCAGATCAGAGAGTGAAGACATGGGGCCTCTAGAAGAGGTGGTCAGGGGAGGTGTGTCCCAAGGATACCCCTGAGTGTCAGCAGGGGTCTGGGGGCAGTGAGGGGGTGAGCCAGCAGACACATGTAGAAAAAAATTCCAAACAGGAAAAATAATAATTTCATAGGTGCTGAAATAATGGTGGCTATGCTGCTGACCTTGACCATGGAACACACACACACACACACACACACACACACACACACACACACACACAGAACAAGGCTGAGAGATAAACAGTTTTGCTCAGGACCCAGGGCCTCACCTCTGCATCCCAACACATAGATCCAAATGTTGATCAATTTCTCTCTTCCCTCCTCATCTCACCCTTAACCTTCAGGAGCCCACCCCCCGCAACTGCCCAACTCACTATTGAGTCAGAGCCACCCAATGCTGCTGAAGGGGAGGGTGTGCTTCTCTTTGTCCAGAGTCTGCTTGAGTATCTTGTACAAAAGGAAATGTGCGGACAGCAATTGTTCTTGTGTATCACATATAATAGGCCTTCTAGAAAGTACCCCCAGGCCTGCCCACAGTGGTAAAGAAGCAATGTATCCCAGTGGATCCCTGCTGTTCCAGAACGTCACTCCGAAGAACACAGGATACTATGCCATACAAGCCACAGAGAAAAAATTTCAAAAGGAGAAGTAATTGGACAGCTCCGTGTATATCATGAGTGATTCCTTTCCAACCTCTGGGTATCAGGTGGGGTGAATTCCCCTTCACACCCAGGACTGACAGCCCTGGACTCGGTCTCCATCACCCTCTGCATCACATTCCGGGCTGGGGTTGGGCCTTTAGTGCAGGACACACACAGTGGAGACAAAATTCCTAAGGTCTCAGTTCCCCTCCCATTCCAGCTCTACAGACATTCACACAGAGGGAAGGACCAGTCTAATAGAGAAACTCAGTGGAGGGGGGCCAGTTTCAGTCCAGGCCCCTGAGGGCCCTCCACATGACCACCCCTTTGAGAAATAGCCTGCAGGGCTTGGTCAGGACCTGTTCTGATGGGCTCCCTGGAATCCTCACAGAGAAGTTCAGCTCATATTACAGGGTGCAGCCAAGATGGGTGCCCCAAATAGGGATTTGGAATGGGGTCCAGAACTCAAGGTGTCCAGGAAGTATTAGGATGTCCTCACCCCTTCCCCACCCCCCCACCCCCCCACCCTGCTCCACGCCAGGGGGCCACGCCTGCCAAGACTCATGATGGCAGCCCATGAAACTGGATGGCAGCCCAGTAAAACTGGAAGGATATGGGATTTCTGGCAAGTGTAGCCAGTTGTGGGAGGAGTCGGAAATGGGGCTGTAGACGAAGATTGGCAAGGGGATTTAAACGGAGATACAGTGGCCATTGCAAAGAGAGCCACACGCTTCTGGCAGAGTGGGGACCCCTGCAGCCATGTGAGAGAGGAGGCACGCAGCTTTGCCAGAGTGGGGACTCCCACAGCTTTAGTAGGGGGAACCACCATGCGGCTTTAGCAGAGAACCGCCACTCAACTTTCGCAGAGTGGCGACAGCCCCCTCCCCACAGCTTTGGTGGAGAGAAAAACAATGGGGTTTTGGCCAAAGTGCAGACCCCTGCAGCTTTGGTAGAAGAGGACCACGGGGCTTCAGGGTGCTCCCTTTGGCCATGTAGCCTGGGAAGCAGGAGCGACTCTGCCTGGAAAATGGGTACAAAGAACTCTTACTGGTAGGCCATGAGAAGATGCTACATGGCTTTGAATTCATTAGAGATCCTGTCTGGACAGCAACACAGCTGATGGTGCCAGGAGCCTGGATCTCAGACGTTTGCTTCTTTTCCTGAGTTACAGTTCCCTGAATTAGAACAGGGAGAGAAGGAATCTCTGTGGGTGTCTGTGGGTATCCTAAAGGACTCTGATATTTTAGTGAAGACATTAGGTCACTAAGTCTATATAGCATTAAATAAACATTTCCTTTCCTTTTCACAAATCTCTGGCATTGAGAGATGTCTTTCCTATAAGGTGGCAGACATAATGAACCTGGGAGGGATCCTTTCGGTAATAGTTTATCAGCCCCGCCTTGGCCCTGTGTGTGGGTGTGTCCTGTAACAGGTTTTAGCATCCCTAGGTGGGCCAATAATTGCGTACCCACCCCGGTCTGTTCTGTAACACTCAGGCAGCCTTTCTTCAGACCCTATTTCAGGGTACCTGATTTGAGGGACCCTGTGAGCATGTCAGGTTGGGTTTGGCCTCGTGGAAAGGGCTGACTGGGAGCAATGGTGTCCCATGGGCCTGTGTCACAGGCTTTTGAGCTGGTCACCAGCCAGGGCTCAGCTGTAAGAGCTATGTCTGGGCAGGGACAGAACCTGGTCTTCCACCTGATACTGTGCAAATAGAACAGAGACTCTATAATGGTCACACAAGATGTGCAGAGTCTCATCCTGGAAACTATGATTGGCCTTTTGCATGACTAAAGGGACTTTGCAGATGTGATGAAGTTAGGGATCTTGAGATTGGGAGAATATCCTGGACTAGCCTGAATGGAATCACAGTGTCCTTATGAGAGGCAGGCAGAGGTAAGAGTGAGAAGACACATCAAGTGGAAGGAAAAGGTGAAAAGCCTGCCCGATTTCATCCAACATGCAAGGAAGGAGTACTTCACCAAAGCTGGCATCAGGAAGATACATCTCAATGCAGCTTCCAAAGGGCACACAACCAGCAGCACCTTGATTTTGCCCAGGGAAGGGAATGTGGCCATGGGAAAAATGCAAATACCAATGACGCATCCAAACGCATATGTTTCTACATGTTTCTACACTGAGACCTCTACTGATTTTCAGAGTTTCTTTTTACAGCAGAGACACAACAGAATTTCATTTTTGGCAATATAATCTGAGCTGTCAGCTTCAAAAAAAAGTAAAGACTCTGAGGCACAGAGAGTATCAGCTGTAGTTCAAAAACAGGGGTGGAGGTCTCAGAAGCTACCCAGAGAAAGCCGCTGCTGTGATGAACTGTCAGTGCCAGTCCTCTCTCCTTGTCTGCCAGGTTACATCGATGCCATACAAAGTGGTCTCATTATATTAACAATGACTGGAATTTTACTGGACAGACTATTGTGTATGTATATGGATATATATGGAGATATACATATCTATAGATATATATATATATCTTATGGAACACTACTCATCTATCAAAAGAGAATCTTTTCATTTGTGACAAAATGGATGGTCTTGCAGTGTATTAAATTAAGTGAAATAAGTCTGACAGAGGAAGACAAATACTATATGATGTTACAGTATATAAAATCTAAAAAACAAGACAAATGAAAAAACAACACAAAACAAAAACAGGCTCATACATACAGAGAATACAGAGAATAAACTGGTGACTTTCAGAAAGACGTGGATGGGTGGGTGGTAAAAATAGGTGAAAGGAATTAAAGGTGCCATCTTCCAGTTATAAAATAAAAAAGTCACTGGGATGTGCCAGACAGCATACAGAATGTTGTCAGGGATTTTGCAATCACTTTGTGTAATGACAGAGGGTAAATCTACCTATTGTGATCACGCTGGAATGTGTATAAATATTGAGTCATTGTGTTGTACACCTCAAACTGATAAAACACTGGAAGTGAATTATATTTCAATTTTAAAAAGGCAGAAAAGCAATGAGACTCCGTCTTAAGTCCACTAAGATGGGAAGCACCAAAACCAGAAGATGGCCAGCATCGGCGGAAATCGGGGTGGTCGGGATGCCTGTGCTCTGTCGGTGAGAACGTAAAATGGTACAGCCACTTTGGAATACAGCGTGGAGTTCCTGAAAAAGCTAAACACACAATTACCATATAAGCCTAAAATTCCACTTCTGAGTATGTATTTCAAGCAACTGACCACATGGTCCCAAATATTTGTACACACACATTTATAGCAGATGCATTCATAATACCTAAAATGTGAATGCAAATTTAGTGGCCATGGATGGATGAACAGGCAAGCAAAATGTGGTATACACAGAAAATGGAATATTACTCAGCCTTTAAAAAAGAAAATTCTATAATATCCTACAGCACAGAAAAACCTTGAGGATGTTCCACTAAGTGAAATAAAACAAGAACAAAAGGACAAACACTGTATCATTTTAATTACACAAGGTACTTCGATGAATCGAAAATATAAAGACACAGAGTGTAATGGTGGTTGTCAGGTTGAGGGAGTGAGAATGAGGGTGTTTTTGTGTGTAGGCAATGTTTCTGTTTTACAAGGTGAGAAGAGTTATGAGGATGGATGGTGGTGACAGTTGGACAACAATGCAAGTGTATTTCATACTATTGAACTGCGCCTTATAATGGCTAAGGGAGTAAATTTATGCTATGTGTATTTTACCACCATAAAAATTTTTTAAAATAATCATGTCCCTGAATGTGAATGTCAATGGTACACTTGAAGACAGAATGAAGACAGTCCTAAGTGGGCCACCTGGCTCTGTTGGTGGTGAGGGTGGTTGACTTTTTTTTCTTTTTTTTTAATATATTTTATTGATTATGCTATTACAGTTGTCCTATTATCCCCCCTTCATTCCCCTCCACCCTGAACACCCTCTCCCACCCACATTCCCCCCTTTACTTCAGTCCATCTGTCATAAGTTCTT